>SKCR01029780.1:0-165000 GCA_019454045.1 Zanthoxylum bungeanum
GTTTCACCTTCAGGTTATCATCATTTCATCTATCAAAAGTTTTTCTCTTTTCTGAAGTGGAGTCAGGATCGATTTCAACAAGCAGTGGATTGATAGTGACATAAGTCAACTTTTCAAATTCCAAAACAAGGCGCATGTTCATGTCACATTCGAAATAGTTCTCGGCTCCTTTTAGCTTATTGGAATCTAAAAATTTCATCAATGGATTAGCGGCAGCCAACTACAAGACAATATTTTTTAGTAGTAGCAGAACAGTTTTCATTTCAAAAGTAATAACACTATTTGATTATGGAATTTTAAATCTATTAGTGTCATCTCACTACTTTACGTAATTCTGTAATCTTCATTAACTGGAAAATAGAAATTTGACTATCAAAATTTCATAGCGGGAAGTGGATCCCATGACATTTACTCCAGCCTCACACTAATGATGATATTGGCCTTTGTAAACTCATTAGGTAGACCTCCAAGATCAATCACATCTATGTGACTCCTAGTTTTGTCCTGAACTGTTTTTTATCCTCACACTAATGAAGATATTGGATTAAGACGTGTTCTAGGTGTATACTTGTCAATATGCACTAATGAGCTTCGTATGTACACCCTCAGACTAATGACAATATTGGGTGACTGCGTTAACTCATCACGCTACATCTAATGTATACCGGTGCGACCTAAGTTTCGAGCACTTATACCCTCACACTAATGACGATATTGGATATAAGTAGTTAGAACTCATTCATCTCCGTATTGACAAGACGGAACATCCAATAAAGCTCCAACATTACTAATACTATTACATAAATAAAGTAATCACCTAATCACATGAGATTTATGACAATCAAATCATTAACTTAATTAGGTCAAAATTTTAATTAGATACATGCAATACATATCCAATATGTCTTATGCATAATTAAATTAAAATTACTATGGCATAGATTCAAAAACATGTGTTGTGTGGTTCTTTGCTACTGATACCATTCTGTTTGGGCAGTTGTGGGTCTAACCCATGGATATCAAGTATATGTGTATTTTAAATATTTTTATGTAAAACTACATCCCGATACGAATTCGTAGGAAAAAAGGGGACCCAATTGGAGTCCGGAAGCTCCGAAACGGAGAAAAACAACTTTTCGTATGAATAAGGTCTGGGGGTCGCGGCGCAAGTGCTTGGGCGTCGCGACGCCCACCAAAATGCCGAGAGCATGCTGAACGTGAACGGTGACACGTCGGGATGCGGGAGTCTGGGCGTCATGACGCTCAGCTTTGTGTCGCGACGCGAAATGGTTTTGTGTCACGACGCAGCTCAGGCAGTGAGTGATTTTTCATTTCAAAATTACTAAACACTTCCAATTTTCTCTCAATACTTCAAATACACTTAAAATCCAATTTTAACTTCATAACCACCATCAAAGTATGTTTTACAACTAGCATACATGTATTCTAAATACTTATGTGCATTTGTTTGAATCTAATCACAAACCATTTTAGAATCCCAATTAGAAATGTCTCATGAACAATTCTAGTTCACCTAAAGGTGGTCAAATGAATATAGAATGGTAGCCATATCTCTAAGCTTTAATCTAGAGTTCTAAACTCTTATTAATTGTTCCATGCCCAACATGAACATCTTTGACCTAATACATAAGCATGTTGTGTTTATATTTCTAAAGTATACTAACACATTTGATTAGCCTTATTTCAACATTAAGCTATGTGATCATGCATCTAATAAACAAATGAACATAGCTTAGGAGAATATCAAACATTACCTATTAAGTTTGATGCAAGATCCAATCTACTACTCCTTCGTTGAAATGGTTGGAGAACCTCCAAGGTGTGCATGCTTGACTTCAAGATCCAAACTGTTGGGGTTTTATTAGGAATTACAGGGTTAGCGCAGAGGGACGCGGAAAAATGATTTCTCCGATTTCAAAAATTTTTATTGGAACAATTAAATAAAATTATTTATTTAATTAACCAATACTTAAATTATGAAATTATAACCCAAGAAATCATATTTCTTTTAATAACAAATTACCCCAAACTTTTACAAATTCATTACTTTAGTTTTAAATATGTCAATTACATATTTAATTGATTCCAAATCAATCCCAAAATAATTTTTACAATTTTGCAACAAAACCAGAAACTTTTTCAGATTTACGAAAATTGCCCAGAATATTTCCAGAATTTACAAAACAGTCCAGAATTTTAATTAATTGTAATTTGGCCCAATTTCTTCAAAACACATCAAGATGAACTCCAATTAATCCCAAATTTTACATGCATCAAATATACATCAAATTAAAGCATATATATGAAAAGCCCCAAAATTTGAGTGGGTTAAGAACCCTAATTTCATAAAACACTCAAATTAGGTCATTTACACAAAATTAATAAAATTCAATACTTTAATCTTCAAATTACCACACCAATTAATTCTCACCATCATGAAATTAATCAAGAACAATTCTAGGCTAATTATGAATGGTTTAAATAACTCTAGAATGGTAACTTTAATTTTCTAATTAATTTATTAAGTTTAATTACACTAATTAGCAAATAAATTAATTATACATGCATGAACTCATCCAAACAAGTTAAGAACAATTTAAATTACATACTCAAGGAGTAGAGAAAATTCAAGCATCACAAATTGAAGCCTAGGTACATGGAAATAATTTCCTAATTGAAGAAAGTTGGAAATTACTTACAAAAATCAAGAATTTGCTTATTTTCTTTCTTTGTTCTTCTTGTTTTCTCTCAACCTTACTTTGTAATTCTTATTTTCAACTTGTGTAATGAAAGAAAATTGAAAAAAAGCTTATATTTTTTTTCCCCAAGATTGTCGTGAGCCATGGAAAAACAATAACAAGCATTTTCAATTTTTGAATTATTCCATTGGAACAAGTTTTAACTTTAATAAATGATAACCATTATCTTTTATAAAGTAAATAACAAATGGACCTCTAATATCAACCATTTAATAGCTTTAATAAAGCAAATCATGACTTTAAGATATTTATTTTATTAATCATTTAATTATTTAATAATTAAATAATAAATATAAATATCTTAAATATATGTATTATATTTACATTAAAATATCCAATACATATATTAATGATATATGTCAAATATCACAATTTGATATTTAATTAATGTGTATTTAATAATATCAAATATTAAATACAAATACACATTAATTCGTAATGACGATTAGGTCCCGATTGCATGTATTATCCTTTATAACCGTTAAACGAGTTATAAATAATCAATATTATTCATAACAGTTGCCCTAGTGCTCTACGAGTAAATTTCATTAGTGAGACTCTCTAGATTCAGACATATCTGTCACGAAATCAAATTTCGTGTCCATAATTCACCCACCCGTAAATTATGACGAACACCGATAAACTCACTGAATCATACAGGTCGAGGTCACTGCATACGTATAATCCCTCCGTCACAGGTATCCAGATTAATCCAGAGATATAGATAAAAATTCCAAATCTCTATAGATATAATCACGTCGACGTTTCTATTAGCAATCCCTCAATTAACACTCAGAACTAATTTCTACAGTTTACCACGGGCCCATGGATTTAACAGATTGCTAATTCCATATTGAATACATATGCTCTGTACACAGAGCTGGCGGATCTTATCTTGATACACACAGGATATCCTGAGTATCAGTCCACACCCAACGAACAGGCGGAGGTCTGATCTTAATATCGGTGACGTGACTGCCATCTAAGTGTGGAGGATAACTCATATATCCACAGTGGTATCTCAAGTCAAAGAATCACTATGCTCACTCAACCCGGGAAGATTCTTATTGACGTTGGTGTACCATCCATTAAGAATCTTCGGTGAGTCATTCAGTGTTTATCTACTATAAACACCTACACGTCTATACGAGTCTCTAAGACTCATGGTTCATTGAGAAACCATCGAATCCTAGATTCCAATATACGACATGTACCGGTCTCAACAGGTTTACTTTACTGACCAAGTAGTGTAAACCTTGACCGGGAACTGTCTAAGAATGACAACGTCATGATACATCTCAATGTCAGTTGCGACGCTTTTGCAACAATATCATAACTAATCATTCTAAGGTCGGTTACGTCTTTACCATATTAATAAGAAGTTATATAAAAGAAACTGTCTATTTTATTCATAATAAAACGTACATTAGTATTTACAAGGAAATACATAATAAAATTGGCGCTCAGAGCACCAACCCTAACAAAATCTCCCACTTGCTCTAATGCCAATATCGATCTTATCTAATACCCATCGACTCCAAATGTTTATCAAATAACTTTGGAGGTATGGCCTTCATAAGCGGGTCTGCTACATTATCTTCACTCGGTACCTTGCACACGACAATGTCTCATCATGACACAATCTCTCAAATGATGTGGTACTTTCGTTCCACATGTTT
Organism: Zanthoxylum bungeanum; assembly: GCA_019454045.1. Classification (NCBI taxonomy): domain Eukaryota; kingdom Viridiplantae; phylum Streptophyta; class Magnoliopsida; order Sapindales; family Rutaceae; genus Zanthoxylum; species Zanthoxylum bungeanum. The sequence continues at coordinate 4,460 of SKCR01029780.1, forward strand.
TCGACTTCTGATGCGCCCTTGGTTCTTTTGCTGTTGCAATGGCTCCAGTATTATCACAGTTTAACGGAATCGGATTCTCGATACTTGGGACTACTCCCAATTCTATGATAAAGTTCTTAACCCATACAGCTTCCTTTGCAGCTTCAAAAACTGCAATATATTCCGCCTCTGTGGTGGAATCAGCTGTCAACCCCTGTTTGGAACTCTTCCAAAAAATGCACCACCGTTAAGGATAAACACGAATCCTGATGTAGACTTTCTATCATCAGGATCCGATTGGAAATCGGAATCCGTATACCCATTAACTTGCAGTTCGTTTCCTCCATAAATTATAAACTTATCCTTAGTACCTTTAAGATACTTGAGGATATGTTTAATGGCCATCCAATGGTCATTTCCTAGATTAGACTGATATTTGCTCGTCACACTAACTGCGAAGCTGATATCATGCCTAATACATAACATGACATACATGATGCTGCCCAAACACGAAGCATAAGGTTGATTAGACATTCTAATATTCTCATCTTCTGTTTGCGGACACATCTTCTTCGAAAGATGTAAGCCATGTCTAAATGGTATATTTGTTGTCTTACAGTTAATAAAATTATACCGTTCTAAGATCTTATTTATGTACGTTGATTGGGATAACCCAATAAGCTTTCTTTCTCTATCTCTATAGAGTTTTATGCCCAAGACATAAGAAGCTTCACCCAGGTCCTTCATGGAGAAATTCGTACAGAGGTAAGCTTTGAAGCCTTGCATCATCCCAATATCATTCCCAATGATAAGGATGTCGTCAACATAGAGAATTAAAAATACCACTATACTCCCACTGGCCTTCTGATACACACATAGGATTCTTCCGAATTCTTGAGAAAACCAGACAATTTGATTATCTCGTCGAATCGAAGATTCCAACTTCGTGAAGCCTATTTAAGTCCATAAATAGACTTTTTCAGCTTGCATATCATGCCCGAGTTCTCGCTGGATACAAAACCTTCCGGTTGTTCCATATAGATTTCTTCATCAAGAAATCCATTTAGAAAAGCCATTTTGACATCCATTTGCCAAATCTCGTAATCATGATTTGCGGCAATTGACAATAAAATCCTGATGGACTTTAGCATGGCAACTGGAGAAAAAGTTTCATCGTAGTCGACACCAGGTCGCTGTGAGTAACCTTTAGCTACCAGTCGGGCCTTAAAGGTTTCAACCTTTCCATCGGGCCATCGCTTCCTCTTGTAAATCTATTTACAACCGATAGGAACAATTCCTTCAGGAAGCGGAACCAAGTTCCAAACTTGATTCTCATGCATAGAGTCCATCTCGGATTTCATGGCATCTTGCCACTTCACGGAGTCGATGTCCAACATCGATTCTCTATAGGTAAAAGGGTCAGTCTCTTCTACTAAGAGAACATCGAGACTCTTTTCTTGTATCAAATACAAGCATTCAGGAGGTCTAGATACCATTTGTGACCTACGGAATGTGTGTTGAAGGTTCTCCATCTTCTTGAACTACAGGTTCCTCCATTAGTTCGTTGGTTCCAGGTTATACTTCATCAAGTTCAACCTGTCTATGATCACCACGTTCAGCCAAAAATTCTATTTCTAGAAATTTTGCGAAGCGAGCTACGAACACATTTCAATGCTCGGTATCATAGAATAAATATCCCTTCGTATTTGAAGGATATCCAACAAACCTAAACTTCTACCCTCGAGGCAAAAGCTTATCTTGCTGAGCCATCCTGACATAAGCAGGACACCCCCAAATCTTAATATAACTAAGATTTGGTTTCCTACCGGTCCATATCTCATACGGAGTCGTAGGAACGGCCTTGGAAGGAATCTTGTTCAAAAGATGTGCGGCAGTTAAAAGAGCATAACCCCATAAGTAATAGGCTAAATCTGTATAACTCAACATCGATCGGACCAAATCTAATAAAGTCTGATTTCTCCTCTCCGACACTCCATTATGTTGCGGAGTACCGGGAGGAGTATATTGAGCGAGAATCTCATTCTCCTTTAAATAATCAGTGAACTCTCCACTCATATATTCACCGCCTCGATCAGATCGAAGGCATTTAATATATCGACCAGTTTGTTTCTCAACTTCATTTCGGAATTCTTTGAACTTTTCAAAGGTTTCCGATTTATGTCTCATCAAATAGACATAACCGTACCGTGACAGATCATCAGTAAAGGTGACGAAGTAAGAAAAACCAATGTGAGCAGTTTGACTTAAGGGACCACATACATCAGAATGTACGAGTTCCAACAAGTCACTGGCTCGGTGTCCAACATCTGAAAATTCGACTTTGGTCATTTTACCCCGAATACAAGATTCGCAAGTTGGATAAGGTTCAATGGTGAGATCATGTATCAAACCATTCTTAACCAATTGGGTTAAGCGTTTCACGCCTATATGACCTAACCTCATGTGCCAGAGTTCAGTATTATTTATGCCAGATTGTTTACGTTTATTTATTCCACTATTAAAGATATCTTGTGAGGTGCGCAATATGTAATGACCATGCTCGTTTGGACAACAAAGGATCTGAATATTACTACTATCATATAAATACAAAGAACGGTTCTTAATATTTACATTATAACCTTCAATATCTAATACAAAAAGGGACATAATATTCGCCACACATTCTGGCACAAAATAGCAGTCATGTAACAAAAGTCTCCCACTGGGTAAGGGAATCTCATATATGCCCACTGCAACTGCATCCAGATAGTCGCCACTCCCGAATCGCAACTGCATCTCCCCAGATTTCAGCCGTCTACTTCCCGTCAGCACCTGCAACGTATTGCAAATGTGAATAGGACAAGTAGAATCCAAAATCCAATCAGATGTCATAGCTTCACAAGCCAAAGAGATATCAATAATAGGAAAAATAAAAGTACCTGATGTCGATGCTCTTTCCTTCCTGAGTTGCACAAGATAGTCCGGGCAGTTACGTTTCCAGTGCCCGACTTTCTAGCAGTGGTGGCACTTATCTTCAGAAGCTCTCTTGGTCTTCACCGTCTTACCCTGCGGAGGAATATTGAAACCCTTCTTCTTATTTCCTTTAAAGTTTTTCCCCTTCGACTTGGATTGGGAAGAAACGGAAAGTGAAGTGGGTTTCGGAAGGTGAGTCGGAATTCCCTTCCTTAAATCTTCCTCTGCTGTGAGAAGCATCATATGCAACTCACGATAAGAACAGTGAATCTCATTCATGTTGAAATACATAACGAACTGGCGATATGAAGTCGGGAGTGAACTGTGAATGACACTACGACCAAGAGTCTCATTGAGAGGGAAATCATGTCACCTCAACTGCTCGATCAAATCGATCAAGTGAAGCACATGCGGACTCACATCCTGCCCCTCATCAAGTTTAGAATGGAACAATTCCATCGAAACTTTATGAACAATGACTTGTTCCTGGTTCATGAACGATTCACGAAGTTGTGTCATAATGCTATATGCATCGTGCATCTCATAATAAGTCTTCTTAAGCTTAGAAGAAAGAGAACTCAAGATGAATGATTTAACCCTTAAATCATCATCCTTCCATTGCTGGAAAGTCTCACGTTCTTCAGGTAATGCATCAGGTGATATAGCAAGCGGTAATGGACCTTCCAAAATATACCCCAGTTTATCGGAATTGAGGACAATCCTCAAGTTCATATCCCAATCCGCAAAGTTTTCTGCGCCTTTCGGTTTGTTCGTATCAAGCATACGTGCAAAAGGATTGGGTGGAGGTGCCGCCATCGCAAATCTATCAAATAGACCGTGAATCAACGGTTAGCATATAAGCAAATAAAAGATTATAACAGTTTCATAATATATCATAAAACATTAACTAGATCATGGATTTTTAATCTAAAAATGCCCCTCTCACTATTTCATGTTATACTGTAATCCCCAAACAGAATACAAAACATGCGATAATCAAATCATAACATAATAGTGAAAGGTGGACCCCATGAATATATTTCAGCTCACAGCTTTGGCACGTTCTCGCCTACGTATATTCATTTAGGTAGACAACATATTGTCGATCACTCAATAGTGACTCATGGGTTTTCGGTCCTGGTCATTTCTCGTTGTGACAGCTTTGGCACGTTCACAAGGAGGCGTGCCAAGGTCAAACTTGTCAATGATGAATTCAAGATACTTACGTAAGCCTGACAGCTTTGGCACGTTCAGGATTGCGCTTTCGCTTGAATTCACCTAATATCAAATATATCCGGTATAGATAAATTTCTACCGGCCATATCCTTACAGCTTTGGCACGTTCTCGGATATAGTCGTAGAAAATTTACCGATAAGCGGTATTGACAAGAAGGACTGATTAATATGCATCAAATACATATTAAATTATAAACCTTATTTTAAATATGGATTTTCCGCTAAAGATGTTTTAATTTATTTAATCAAATTAAATAAATACAAGCATGCATTAAAGTCAAGATTAAAGTCAATATTGAATTTTCAAGGCATAATCATATATCGGGGTTCCAAAATCATAGGGGTGGCAGGGCCGGGCCGGGCCGGGCTTTTGCAAGCCCGGCCCGAGCCCGGCCAACAAAAAAAAAGCCCGGGCCCGGGAAAAGCCCGGCCCGGGTGTCTTCCGGGCCGGGCCGGCCCGGCCCGAGTCGGGCCGGGCTTGGGCCCGGGCTTTTTTTTGGGCCCGAAAATTAAAAAAAAAAATTTAAAAATTAAAAATATATAAATATAAAATATATTTACACTATATACAAATACAATTTATAAATAAATCACAAGTTTCATTGATAAATTAACAATTTAAATGTTAAAAATAAATAAAAATGATACAAACATATTAAAAAAATATATATATATTTATGTTTTTTTTTTTTTAATTTTGGCCCGGGCCGGGCCGGGCCCGGGCCAAAATAGAAAAGCCCGGCCCGGGCCCGGCCCGTGCCGGGCTTTCTTTTCAAGGCCCGGCCCGGGATTTTTCCACCCCCGGGCCGGGCCGGGCCGCGGGCTTTATTGCCACCCTTACAAAATCAGACTTGCTCTGATACCATTTTGTTGGGGTTTAATTAGGAATTACAGGGTTAGCGCAGCGGGACGCGGAAAAACGATTTCTCTGATTTCAAAATTTTTTATTGAAACAATTAAATAAAATTATTTAACCAATACTTAAATTATGAAATTATAACCCAAGAAATCATATTTCTTTTAATCACAAAATTACCCCAAACTTTTGTAAATTCATTACTTTAGTTTTAAATATGTCAATTACATATTTAATTGATTCCAAATCAATCCCAAAATTTTTTTACAATTTTGCAACAAAACCAGAAACTTTTTTCAGATTTGCGAAAATTTCCAAGAATTTTTCCAGAATTTACAAAACAGTCCAGAATTTTAATTAATTGCAATATGACCCAATTTGTTCAAAACACATCAAGATGAACTCCAATTAATCCCACATTTTACATGCATCAAATATACATAAAATTAAATCATATATATGAAAATCCCCAAAATTTGAGTGGGTTAAGAACCCTAATTTCATAAATCACTCAAATTAGGCAATTTACACTAAATTAATAAAATTCAATACTTTAATCTTCAAATTACCACACCAATTAATTCTCACCATCATAAAATTAATCAAGAACAATTCTAGGCTAATTATGAATGGCTAATTAACTCTAGAATGGCAACTTTAATTTTCTAATTAATTTATTAAGCTTAATTACACTAATTAGTAAATAAATTAATTATACATGCATGAACTCATCCAAACAAGTTAAGAACAATTTAAATTACATACTTAAGGAGTAGAGAAAATTCTAAGCATCAAAAATTGAAGCCTAGGTACATGGAAATAATTTCCTAATTGAAGAAAGTTGGAAATTACTTACAAAAATCAAGAATTTGCTTAATTTCCTTTCTTTGTTCTTCTTGTTTTCTCTCAACCTTACTTTGTAATTCTTATTTTCAACTTGTGTAATGAAAGAAAATTGAAACAAAAGCTTATATATTTTTTTCCCAAGATTGTCGTGAGCCATGGAAAAACAATAACAAGCATTTTCAATTTTTGAATTAATTCCATTGGAACAAGTTTTAACTTTAATAAATGATAACCATGATCTTTTATAAAGTAAATAACAAATGGACCTCTAATATCAAGCCATTTAAAAGCTTTAATAAAGCAAATTTTGACTTTAAGATATTTATTTTATTAAACAATTTAAATATTTAACAATTAAATAATTAAATAATAAATATAAATATCTTAAATATATGTATTATATTTACATTAAATATCTCAAATACATATATTAAGGATATATGTCAAATATCATAATTTGATATTTAATTAATGTGTATTTAATAATATCAAATATTAAATACAAATACACATTAATTCGAAAATGATGATTAGGTCCCGATTGCATGTATTTTCCGTTTAACCGTTAAATGAGTTATAAATAATCGATATTATTCATAACAGTTGCCCTAGTGCTCTACGAGTAAATTTCATTAGTGAGACTCTCTAGATTCAGGCATATCCGTCACGAAATCAAATTTCGTGTCCATAATTCACCCACTCGTAAATTATGACGAACACGGATAAACTCACTGAATCATACAGGTCGAGGTCACTGCATACATATAATCCCTCCGTCACAGGTATCCGGATTAATCCAGAGATATAGATAAAAACGTCAAATCTCTATAGATATAATCACGTCGATGTTTCTATTAGCAATCCCTCAAATAACACTCAGAACTAATTTCTACAGTGTACCACGGGCCCATGGATTTAACAGATTGCTAATTCCATATTGAATACCTATGCTATGTACACAGAGCTTACAGATCATATCTTGATACACACAGGATATCCTGAGCATCAGTCCACACCCAACGAACATGCGGATGTCTGATCTTAATAGATCGGTGATGTGACTGCCATCTAAGTGTGGATGATAACTCATATATCCACAGTGGTATCTCAAGTCAAAGAATCACTATGCTCACTCAACTCGAGAAGATTCTTATTGATGTTGGTGTACCATCCATTAAGAATCTTCGGTGAGTCATTCAGTATTTATCCACTATAAACACCCACACATCTATACGAGTCTCTAAGACTCATGGTTCATTGAGAAACCATCGGAATCCTAGATTCCAATATACGACATGTACCGGTCTCAACGGGTTTACTTTACTGACCAAGTAGTGTAAACCTTGACCGGGAACTGTCTAAGAATGACAACGTCATGGTACATCTCAATGTTAGTTGCGACGCTTTTACAAAGTATCATAACTAATCATTCTAAGGTCGGTTACATATTTACCATATTAAAGAAGAAGTTATATAAAAGAAACTGTCCATTTTATTCATAATAAAACGTTACATTAGTATTTACAAGGAAATACATAATAAAATTGGCGCTCAGAGCACCAACCCTAACACAACCTTGATTTCCAATGCTAGCAAGCTTCACTTCAAGATCTAATCTTTATTTCTCTTAGATGAAATATTATAGAGACCTCACGAGCTTCTCTAAACACTTCTCTAACTTAGGCTATTCTCTCAAGAATTACTTGTGTATAGCGTACTCAAGCTTTTACTTATGCTTATTCTTGTTGTTTTACTTGTCATTAAAATCTTCCTTAAGCTTGTTATTTATAGCAAAACTTAAGCAATTTTTAATTAATAAAAGTTGTAATCAACTTTTAAGTTGGCTTAATCCAATTTGTCCAAATATATATAATTAGGTGTGACTAATCTCCATTATCTCTCACTTTAATTTAATCCAATTAAATCAAGCCAAGGATTAGGAAATGGATTAGTTAAATATTTTCTACTTTTATTCAATCCAATTAAATCAAGCCAAAATCACTTATTATTACATACTTACAATAACCATAATATCCTCAAATGGTAGAGATAATTATTATTTTACAATTAATCCCTTATGTAATTATTGAATTAATCCAATTAATCCAATTAGGTCAAAGTAAATAATCAATATTATCTAATAACACTTGATTATCATAGTTGATAATTATAATATCGAATATTATCTTTTATCAAAATTAATTGGCTACCCAAGTGCTCAATAAGTACACTTCATATTGGGACTCTCTAAGTTCAAACACGTTCGTCATATAAGTCTAGCTAATATGTACGCAATTCGACCACCTCCGAATTTTTGAAGAACACGAACGACCTTTCTGAACTATACAAGTCGAGGTCATCACATATGTTTAACAATCCCTTCATCGTAGGCTATCCGAGTTGTGCTTAGGAAACATAGAATACATCATCAAGTTTCCAAGGCACACATCTCATGTCGACATGTGCACGATTCTTTACAACTGATGTGATCCAGTCTAGGTGATCGACTTTGGCCAAAGTCTTTAAGAATCTTGACTTTACTTACATGGATACCTAAACGCTTTATCGTACACATACGGGCCGACGGATTCTATCTTGCTTCGCACTTGATTACTGAGTGCATCGGTCCACACCCAACGAACATCTACAGGCAAGACCATGAAAGGTTTCTGACATATATGGCATCAAAATGTGGAGGATCTCCCACAAAATCAATGATATCCTATAGTCAATGGATTACACATGCTACTCGACTCGAGGAGATTCCTATTGACGGTGGTATGTACTCTAACTATTAGGAATCACCTATGAGTCATTCGGTATTCGCTTCAACGAATACCCTCATATCTATATGAGTTTCCAAAACTCATGGTACAACGGGTTAAACCATTGGAACTCCAATTCCAATATACGACATGTGCTAGTCTTCTAAGTTATAGGAATTCGACCGTATTCCAAAACCAACGAGTAGGAATATTTACTTTAAGAATAGTTTACACCTAGTCTCAAAACTATTCTAAGGTCGATATCATTCTTAGCATATATATACATCAAACTAATAAGCATAATGACAATACCATTATAAGGTATGAAATGAAAAATATAGTTATTTTATTAATAAATAATAAAATGTACAATTTGGATTGGCACTCCAAGCACCAACTCCATCAATAATGAGATGTTTGTTAGATAAAATGTTTATCTAAGTCTCATTTTCTCTGTGAAAGTAGTGGGAGTAGTCTCTATTATATTAGATATAAATTTTTATATATGATATAAAACTAAGAGACTTGTGAGATACTCTCATTATTCGTGCATTAGATATGATCTAATAAATGACACATCAAGACTATATATGTGACAGTTAGTATAACTGTTTGATAGTTAATGTGTCTCTTGTATATAGTATTCATCTTTTGTAAATGATGATTCCTTTGTCGAAAGAGAAATTGATTAGAATGTCTAGTTAAACTTATGCATCATAGGATAATGGCATAATGAATATTATATTATGTGTGATTAAAGATATCAATTTAATCATAATTATTATGAATTATTTTGATATGATATAGACCATAGGATGTGTCTTAAAACATATTTTTTATTATCTTTGAGATATTGAGAATAAGTTTCTTATTCATGGAGAATATAGTCTGCAACCATTAGGGTCAGATTAGTTTTTAGTCTAATTATGATGTTAGATGGTCTACGTCATAAAAGAGTCAGAAAAGATGCAGTGGGAGTGTGACAATTGATTCTAATGTGTAAGTGGAATTAGTTGTAACTTATGAACTTTTGACTTATGAAGTTGCAAAGTGACCTTATGGATTAGAAGTTTTGATATTATTATTGTGTTTATGATTGTATGCATAGTATTTTGGATTTGATCCCTAAATAATTGGACAATTCAGTAGCTAAAGCACAATATTGGTACCACATCTGAGTCATATTAATGTATAACTTAGGTTCTACAAAATATGAATGATGTTGTCTAAGGGACACGATTGGGTTTGTTGGACAAACTCAATATGTTATAGTAGACCTAATTATTGTTGTCTACCACTTGAGTGCTGGGTGAGCTCTTGAGGGCCATGCGTATGTGATATATATTTATATATATATATGATACTGTGGATTGGCACTAGAGTAAGTGGGAGAAATTATTAGGGTTGGTGCTCAGAGTGCCAATCTGGATCGTATTTATGTTCGATTTATGAATAAGAACAATTCATTTTTCCATAATATTACTTATTTATAGTTGCACCTCTTGTCTTTTATATACGTATTCGATCTAATTATGATTAGATTGAAACTAAATATGATTTGGTGATATGTATATATTAGAAAAAGATCTCAGGATTTACAACGTAGTGCACAGTTACAATGTAGTTTGTAATTGATATTGGGAAGTGTCATTATAAGTTGTATATTCTCAAATAAAGTTCCTGGTCAAGATTTACCAACACTGGTAGGTTAGTAAAATCCGCTGAGATCAGTACACGTCGTATATCAGAATTTGGTTCGATGGTTTATCCCAATGAACCATGAGTCTCGGGAGACTCGTATAGACGTGTAGGTGTTTATTTGATAAATATTGAATGACTCACCAAAGATTTCCTAATATATGGTACACCAACGTCAATAGAAATCTTCTCGGGTTGAATAGCATAGTGATCCTTTGACTTGAGATACCACCGTGGATGTATGAGATATCCTCTACACTTTGATGGTAGTCACGTCACCGATCTATTTAGATCAGGCATCCACTTGTTCATTGGGTGAGGACTGATCCTCAGGATATCATGTGTGTATCAAGATAGGATCCGTCAGTTCTGTGTACAGAGCATAGGTATTCAATATGGAATTAGAAATATGTTAAATCTGTGGTCTCGTGGTACACTATAGAAGTAAGTTCTAAGTATTATTTAAGAGATTGCTAATAGATATGTTGATGGGATTATACCTATAGAGATTTGACGTTTATATCTATATCTCTGGGATAATCCGGATACCTGTGACGGAGGGATTATACGTATGCGATGACCTCGACCTGTATGGTTCAACGAGTTTATCTGTGGTCATCATAATTTACGGGTGGGTAGATTATGGACACGAAATTGGATTTCGTGACGGATATGCCTGAATCTAGAGAGTCTCACTAATGAAACATACCCGTAGAGCACTAGGGCAACATTTATAAATAATATTGATTATTTATAAATCGTTTAACAGTTAAGCGGAAAGATACATGCTTAAGATTTTTTTCGGTCACTTCCTAATTAATGTGTATTTGGATTTAATACATGATTTTATTAAATACACATTAATTATTTGTCAAATAAAATATTTGACACATGTTACAAATATATGTATTATGGAATATTTAAAGTAAATATGATACATATATTTAGATATTTGTATTAAGTAATTATCTAATTGTGTAATTGTTAAATAATTAGAATAATTAAATACAAATTATATTTATCATGATTAAGTTAGGAAGTGGATTGCTTTGATTGGTTCACTTGTTGGAAAACATTTAAAGTTGTAGTGTACAACTTGAATAAGTAACCTAAACCTTAATTTATTAATATAAATTTGAAGCAAAATGATATTTTTACCCCATAGGGTTTCGGCCAAGGTGAGGGAGGTATAAAAGTTTTGTTTCATTTTATTCTTTCATAAGTTTAAGCCTCCAAGAAATACAAGAGAAGAAGTCGAGAGAAAAACACAAGTCTTAAGCTTGAAAACTTGAAGAAAAACTTGGAAATCAATGTATTTTCATCCTTTCTTTTTGTAGAAAATTATTTCTATTGCTTTAGGCTACTACATAAGATGTAAGTATGTGTTTTTCTTCTCTCTTATTTTGTGTTGAGAAACTTGGAAGCTTGATGAAAGGATATAAGCATGTATGTTGAACAAAGTTTGCTTATTAATGGTTAATAAGCACATTTTTGGTCATTAGATGACTTGGTTGTCATTCTAGAATTTTTAGGCCACTCAATGATGACCTAGAATTATTCTTGAGTTGTTTCAAAGTGGTGAGACTTGTTTGGTGTTGTAGATATTTGATTAAAGTGTTGGATTGTGTTAATTTTGGTAAATTTTGGTTAATTTGATTAATTGTAAAATTAGGATTTCTAACCTAAATCAAAATTGGGGCTTTTCATATATATGTTGTATTTTGATACATATGAGATGTATAAATTATTTTGGTAGTGATTGGAAATCACTTAAACTTGTATTTGACAATTTATGACCAAAATGATTAAAATGACAACTATTGGGGGCTCACGGCAATTACCTAAAATTCTGGAAAAAATTTCTGGATTATATTTGTATGTATATAAGATGTACATATCATTTTGGTAGTGATTGGAAATCACCTAAACTTGTATTTGACAATTTAGGACCAAAATGATCAAAGTACAAAACGTTTGAGCTTTTCGGAAATTAAGGAAAAATCTGGAATTTTCAGAGTTTTTTTTTAATGTATATGTGATGTACAAATCATTTTGGTTGTGATTGAAAATCACCTAAGCTTGTATTTAACAACTTATGACTAAAATGATTAAAATGTAAAGTTTTGGGGTTTCACGGTAATATACTGAAATTCTATTTTTTTGGGTTAAAAAATCTTTTTTTCAGTATTGAGTAATTAAAATAAATAATTTTATCTTAATTATCCAAGAAAAATTAAAGAAATCAGAAATTTGATTTTCCTGCATTCCGCTGCGTTACCTGAATATATCGTCCAAAACCCTAACAATATGGTCAACCCCAAAGAAGATTAAACCCTCACATGAAATAAATGGTAAAATAGAAGTCCTTAAGCTTCTTAATGTAGGCATTATCTACCATATCTCCGATAGTAAGTGGGTAAGTCCTACACAAGTTGTGCCTATAAAGTCTGGAATAACTGTCGTAAAAAATGATAAAGTAGAATTAATTTCAACTTGAATCCCATCTAATTTGCGTATCTGCATTGACTATAAGAAAACTAAATGACGTCACTAGAAAAGATCATTTTCCTTTACCATTTCTTGACCAAATTTTGGAAATAGTATCAGTACATCCATATTATTGCTTTTTTGATGGTTACTCAGGTTATTATCAAATTCTCATTATTTTAGAAGACCAGGAAAAGACTGCATTCACATGTCCTTTTGGAACATTTGCATTTAGTAAAATATCTTTTAGACTTTATAGTGCACCAGCAATATTCCAACGATGCATGTTAAGCATATTTAGTGACATGGTTGAACTTTGTTTAGAGGTTTTTATGGATGATATAACTATTTTTTGGAACTCATTTGATAATTGCTTGAATAATTTGAAAAATGTGTTGAAAAGATGTGAAGAAAAATGACTTGTGTTGAACTGGGAAAAATATTATTTCATGACTAATTCATGAATTATTTTGAGTCACGTTGTTTGATCTAAAGGTATTAAGGTTGACAATGAAAAAATAGAGGTAATCTCTAAATTGCCACCACCAAAAATAGTCAGGGAAATTCGTTATTTCTTAGGACATGCAAGATTTTATAGGAGGTTCATTAAAAACTTTAGTATCATATCCAGACCATTGTGTAACCTTCTATTAAAATATGCAATATTTTAATGGACAGAAGAATGTCAAAAATCATTTGAAAAGATTATCAGTCTTCTAACTTCTGCTTTTATCATGTAATCCTCTGATTGGTCTTTGCCTTTTGAGCTAATGTGTGATGCTAGTGATTATGCAGTTGGCACAATATTAGGATAGAGAAATGAAGGTAATCCGTATGTAATCTATTACGCAAGTAGAACTTTAAACAGTGCACAAATGAATTACACTACCACGAAAAAATAACTACTTGTTGTAATATTTACATTGGATAAATTTCGATCATATTTAAATGGTTCCTCGACCGTTGTTGATTCTGACCATATTGTTGTTAGATATTTGATGTCTAAACAGGATGCAAAGCCAAGATTACTACGATGGATTTTGTTGCTTCAAGAATTCAATTTCACAATCAATGACAATAAAGGAGTAGAGAATGTGGTTGTAGATCATTTATCGATACTCACAAATGAATCATCAATTGACACAACTGCTATCAATGACCTGATGATTTTTTATTTGTAAATACAATGCCTTGGTATGCTAAAATTATCAATTTTCTTGCAACAGGAAAAATACCTCCAGATTGGAGCCATCAAGACAAGAATAAATTTTTGACCGAAGTCAAAAGATTCTACTAGGACAATCCATATCTTTTCAAGTATTGCCATGATCAAATTTTCCGACGATGCATACCGAACAATAAAATAAGTAGTGTTGTTCAGTTTTGTCATTCAGATACATGTGAAGGTCACTTCTCATCTAAGAAAACCGCTGTGAAAATCTTACAGTGTGGAATTTATTGGCCCACTATTTTTAAAGATACACATGCTTTCTGAAAAACTTGTGAAAATTGTCAAAAGTTGGGATCCATTTCAAAAAAAATCATGATGTCTTTGAATCCCATCATTGTTATTGAAATCTTTGATTGTTGGGAGTAGATTTCATGGGTCCATTTCCACCGTCATTTGAATTTTTATATATTTTAGTTGTTGTCGATTATGTCACAAAAATATTTGAAATTTGTCAAAAAATTTTACTTTATAATTCTCGACTTCATTTATTTTCAGGAAAATTGAAATCCAAATGGAGTGGCCCATTTATTGTGAAGTATGTTTACCTATATGGAGCTATAGACATTGAGAATCATATGAATGATTATGTATTTAAAGTGAATGGACAACGTCTGAAACTATTTTTGGAGTGTTCAAATTTTCAAGAATCTATTTTCCTTTCAAATCCAGTGTACTGTGATTGATGTATTTCAAGCTGTTATTTTTTTCTTTTCTTTTGTATTTGTCTAATTTCCATTTTTTCTTGAGTTTTGCAGCAATCTTTTTTTCTTTTTGTCAGAGTCTTTCACCCCGGTTAAACAGCGGATAACGATACTCCGTGACTCTAAGTCGGTTCTTTCAATTTCCTAAAATTACTTATACCCTACAATGAAGGCATGAAAGAACTCTCGTAAAACTCCACAAATATTTTCCTTATCTCCCCCAAAATGCTCTGATGAAAATTTACAAAGCACACACCGAAGAGAATGAGGCTTCTTATATTCAATGGTATTCCTAATGATATTCGTTGGGTAATTGAAGTAAGGGTTCGCTTGACAGGTGAGTCATATGTGTCTTTCATTTCTTACATGTCTGATTTAGGGAAAAACACATAAGCTAAGAAACGAAGAGCTAAACAATTAGGTGTTTGTTATAAATGTGCACGTTGGACGTGCAACACTCATTGTTCTTTAGAAATGGTGTCTGACAATCGCAAATATAAAATTCAATTCATTCGATATGGCTTGAGCAATGAGTCTTTATATGATATATCATTGACTCTTGAGATGCATCCTAGTGGACATGTTCATCGAGTAATTCACAATTTGCATACACAATTTCGAAAAGAAAGACAACAATACAGCCTCGGGGATCAGACTTTAAAAGACTTTTTTTGCCAATTTATAAGAAAATTGGATGGGAAGCATATCCTCGACCCATAGAGGGCGTTCAAGCCGTTATTGGATGTAAAACGAGAGGAAGATGTGAGCCACAATCACAACTACCAGTGCATATTGTTTCAATTTATTACTTTGATTTCCTTTACTTTAAATTACTGTTTTAATTTACTTCAATTTATTATTTTGATTTCATTTACTTTAATTTTGCCGACAATATCTAAACTTTTTGACTTTCACAATCTATTTTATTGTTCATCTGAAAATTGTCATTTTGCAGGTACTAGTACTTTCATTACTCACTTTTTTCCAGGATCCATAAATACAGCTCGCCATTTCTCTCTTTGACACACCAAGATAAGAGAGTGAACAAAAATGGAGAAAACTTCAAGATGACGAGTCCCTAATATATGTGTGTTTTGTAGAACTAGCTCTGGAACTAAACCAGAATTTGTTGAAGCTGCAAAACGAATTGGGTAGAGTTATGGCGGAAAAAAACATGCACTTAGTAAATGGCGGTGGTAATCTTGGATTGATGGGATGTGTTTCAAAGGTCGTGCAAAAAGGTGGTAGTCAAGTTTTGTGGATCATTCCAAAACCTTTGGCAGACGAAAACTCCATCGGAAAATCAAATGGAAAAGAATACATTGTCTCAGGTATGTCTGAAAGACTTACTAAAATGATTAATCATACTGATGCTTTTATTACTTTACCAGGTGGGTTGGGCACGTTGGAAGAAATATTTACAGTTGCATCATGTGCAAACTTGAACATTCACTGAAAACCCATTGGACTACTTAATATTGATCACTTTTTCGATTTTATTTTAGTATTTCTTGAGGATACCAAAAGATATGGGTTCATTTTGAAACCGATAAAAGATATCGTTCTAACTGTAAGAAAAGTTGATGAATTAATTGACCAACTCTTAGCTTATGAACCAAAAATCGACCTCATTCTTTCCAAGTTTAACTGGTCTGATAACGATCATGGCAAGAAACGTAGAGTGGACTTGAATCTTAATATGTAATTTTTTCTTTTAAATAGGCATACATTCAATTGTCAATTCCACACTAACCAGGTGTTGTCTTCTAAACTCTACTTCTTTTTATTCAGACATTCGAGATAATGTCTCAATTTGGTTGGGGGGATTAGATAGTTGACTAGATAGTTTTCATTTTTATGTTTCATTGTTGTGTTTTTCTTTCAAAAAAATATTTTCGTTTTTGTGTTTTTTTTATGTTAAAAAACGTTTTTATGTTGTTTTTGCTTTATTATTATTTTGTGTGTAAAAAAATATTTTGTGTTGATTTTCTTTTGTAATTTTTTCAAAAAAAAAAAAGAAAAAATTTACACACAAATCAACAACAAATTTTCGACTAAACAAGTGGAATTGTTGTTCAGAGATGGCAGTGTAAGGAGTTTTCGCTCCTGAGAAGCATCTCAATGTTCGTAACAAGTTATTTTTGTTCATTTATTTTTGAATCATTTAAATTTATGAATTCTCCATAATATTGATTAAATTTGATCTTCATATGCTCATTTGACAAGTATTATCAACATACACAGTAATATATGATCATGGGTTGTAAGTGAAAATTTTATAATATTCAGTTCTCTAGTTTGTTGGAGGTAGCACTTAAAAGCAGTGGAATTTGTGTTTTTTTAAATAATAATAATAATAATCAAGCTTTTACTTAGTAACCGGACATCTTGCCTCAGCAAACAATGATTGTTCGCTTAAAACGATAGAGCTTGAGTTGTTATAAATAATAATAATAATAATAATAATAATAATAATAATAATAATAATAAATAATTATGTGAATAAGTTCGATTTCGTAGCGTCTCTAACTCGAACAATTAAGTCTGTATGGGTGTTTTAACACTTAGTGCCTTAAGGCCAACTGGTCTGGGAGTCAATTGCCCAAAGCCCGTTATATGGGCTAAAGAAAAAGCTTAAGGAAATCAGACACTTCTTCTTTTTAACATCTGAGATCCGAGAAATTAAGTCTGTATGGGTGTCTTAACACCAAGTGCCCTAAAGCCAACTGGTTTGGGAGTCACTGGCCCAAAACTTGTTATAAGGATTGAAGATGTATTTTTTTTTTTTTTTAAAAAAAAAACTATTTTTGTATTTATAAATAAACTTTCATTGCCAAAAAGATGTGAACTCTTATATAATTTTATGACAAAAATATTACTCTCTTTTCAACAAAACCTGTGAATATTGTAGGCACAATGAATTGATTAATATCTTGTTTTATGTGTGTATAGAAGAAGGGAAAAAAGTACAAGAGAATTTACTTATTTGATTATTTAGAAAGAAAGAAAACAATTATTAACTTTGATACGAATTTTTCTTTTAAGTAATCGCTTAAATTACTAGGGACTACTAATAAGCTGGTTGGGGTGTGATGAGTATTAGAAAATGTACACTTAATAAAAGAGAAACTAATCATTTTACACTTATAATTCCATTAATCCAGATAATTTAGCACATTTATTAAATAATAAATATATTTATATTTTATTGTGATTTTTATTTACTGTGTAGGTAAAATATTACTTCGGAAGCTCAACAGGAAAAATAGATATGAGATCTGAATTTCAAGACCCAGAAAACCCAAAAAAAAGTGTGACAATTAGATTCAAATCGGACTTGGAAAACATTTATCGTGTTTAGATTGGCGACAAAATAAGCTTATGATGTATTTTCCCACAAATGTATTTTTTATTATAATAATATATATTTAAATAATATATATAATATATTTTGGAGGATCCACCAATATTTTATATAAAATATTTTTTTATATATTATACTGGAGGTCCCACCAAGATTTTATATATATATATATATTATATAATATATTAATAAATTAATTAAAAAAATTCTATCAATTGTTTTCTACCTTTCAGTAGAAAACAATTGCCAACTTGCAAATTGCAAACAGTGCTTGCAATTTGCAAGCAATGGAGGTGCAAACAACATTGACCGGTGCGAATCACACGTGTATAACGCAAGCGCATGTATCATTCAAGTAGTATAAAAAGTATCGATCCCACGAGGACTTACAACCTAAGCAATTAATTTTTGTGAGGCCAAATGATTACTAGTATCTAACAGATTGATTGATTGATTGAGTGATGACTTTAAACTTAAAAACAAGTAAATAAAATTACTCAAAATTAAATTAAATAAAATTCAATATTAAGAAACTATCCAGGGTTGTGAATCATTCCAATATCTTTTAAAAGATGAAGTGGTTATTTCATGTTTGTGTAATATATCGGTTTACTAACCTGAAACACGAAATTATGAAAAAGCCTTTGTCGATGGTCAGATGCAAATACCAAGTATAACCCAATTGAACCATATGTCTATGTCAACCAAATTACCTGGATTCATTAAGATTAAGTTCCAATTGTGGTTACCCCCGCCCGACAGGTATATGTCTATCCTGTAAGGAAATCTATTAAAGGGTTATCTATCCTCAAGGAAGATCGTGGGCTACTAAGTCTAAGGTTGAAACCTAAAATTCCTTTTTCAAGTTTATTTTAGATTTACCAGATCAATCTTATTAATGGCCAGTTAACAAGACGCATTAAGCTTAAGACTTAATAAGTAAACCTTTAAATTACCCAAACTATAAAATAACCCCTTTATAAACCGGTGATATTAAAATTCATCACAACCCCATATAACTAACTTAGCTACGACACATATCTAAGGCTAGTAAAAACTTAAAAATAAAAGACTTAAAGTAAAATACTGAAAAGTAAATGTGGTAAAGTAAATACTGAAAAGTAAAATTACAATAAAATAAAATTCTAGGGTTAAAGGATCTACTTTTACCACTACTATTTTAGATATCTCCCTTAATATAATATATTAACTTGTGATAACATTACCAACCAGCCATATAGGCGGTAACCTGATTAAGTCAAATTAAGTCCGACCTGCCATAAAGGCGGTATCAATATTTGTCCATAAACCAGCCATATAGGCGGTAAATTACCAACCGACCAACCAGGCGGTATCCATGCTTAGTCAGATTAAAACCAGTTTATAATTGATTACCAACCGACCAATATAGCGGTATCCTTATTAAGTCAAATTTTAAATAGTGAATATATTATAATTAAGGGAGATTAATCTAAATAGCAGTAATAAAAGTTTTACATTTCACCCTAGCAGAGGGAAGTTACCTCCTCATAGCTGAATAATAAGAACTGAAAAAGTAAAGAAAGTAAATTATTATTACAGAGAGTAACTAAAAATTAATTACAAAACTGAAATTCAAGGAAAACTATATACAAACTCCTTATTTACATCAGATAATTCTGAGAGGAAGGTACATATGAAATCAGAAGAATGAGCTGAATTTATAGGCCTCGGTGGTGGTGACACGTCGCGACGCGCAGCTCACGTCTCGATGCGCGTGATTGGCGACGTGGAACTCGAAGAGCTCGACACATGGCAATGGATAAGGTGATAAGGTGACATGTGGCAGAGGCAGCTGTGAGCTGAATGATTGAGCTGATGTGGCAATGATGTGGCGACACGTGGCGATGGCGATTGTCGGCACCGTAGGATTACGACATGTGGCGCGCTGTGATTGGCTAATGATGACGTGGCGGTGACGTGGAAAAGTTGACTCGGTCTTCTGCTGACATGGCGATGACGTGGCTGACACGTGGCGACATGTGGCGATGGCGATTATCGGCACCATAGGATGATGACACGTGGTGCGCTGTGATTGGATGATGATGTTGACACGTGGCACGGCGCACATTAGCAAAGTCAAACTTCTCAGATTCTGACACGTGTCCCCGTCGTATGTTAGCATGGAGCGGCACACGTTAGGCGTCGCGAAGCCAAAGGATTGCGTGTACCGACGCGAAAAATGATGATTTTACCCTTTTTGTCCTTTTTCACTATTTTAGCCCCAAATCACCTCCAGAATGTCCTGAAACTTTATTTATCTACAAAATAACACAAAACACATCAAAATATTCACAAAACTCAAGAATCTATTCAAAATATTAAGTCAAATGAGTGGGAAATAGTGATACATTTACCTCTCATCACACCCCCAAACCTAACATTTTGCTAGTCCTCGAGCAAAACATAAAATCATAAAAATAAATTAAGCTAATCCATTTTCGTAGGGATCACGGTTGCATTTAGAATATGCAACAAGCCTTTAAACCTTATGTGTCCCTAGTGGACGAGTTGTAGTCTCGTGAGGGTTTACAGCAATGATACCCACAAACATTTTACAAAAGTAAAAAGATAGTAAAACTAATGCACACAAAAGCAAAAAGACAAGAGAAAATAGAATAAAGAAGTTAGTGACTAATCAGGTGAAACTTCTACTCCAAGTCACTAGTTGTTTTCTTTCTTTCTAAATTACCGAATAAGTAAATTCTCCGATTATATTTACCATTCTCCATATACACAACCAACAAAATATTAATCAACTCATTTTTTCCCACAACAGTCACAAGTGCAGTTGATAAGAGAGTAATATTTTTGTCCTAAAGTTTTATCAGAATTCACACCTTTTTGCAGCAATGGAATAATTTTTCTGATTTTTTTCTGATTTTTTTTTCTTTGATTTTTTGATTTTTTTTACTCCATCACTTCTCATAGATGCTTCCTACAATTAAACTAGAGCACTAAATATTACAAACTTTTAAATTATAGCTCATGTCCATATGTTACCATGCACGTTGATAATACATGTCAACTGAGCATATGAAGATCCATTTTAGTCAGTATTATGGAGAATTCACAAATTAAATAATTTAAAAGGAAATAAACAAAAATTAACTTGTTCCGAAATAGGTTTGAGATACGTCTCAAGAGTGGAAACTTCTTACACAACTATCTCTTACCAATTTCCCCCGATTAATCAAATTAAAAACACAAAATACAAAATATTTTTTTGATTTTTTTGTAAAATTTTTCAATTTTTTTTTTCGAAAAATTTTGGACTAAAAATAAAAACAAGATACTAATCAACTATTCCCCACCCCCAAACCTAAATGAGACATTGTCCCCAATGTCTTAAAAAAGTAGAAGCTGAGTTTAGAAGATAATATCTGGTTAGCTGAAATTCTACATCTAAATGGGAAATTTAAAGGTTAAGATCCATATTTATCCGACGCTTCTTACCACGATCATTATCGGACCATTTTATCTTGGAAAGGATATGGTCAATTTATGGTTCATAGGCTAAGATTTGTTCAATTAAATCCTGGGCAGTTCTGGCAGTGAAGATGAGTTCTTTTAAAGGTTTTGACACGAACCCATTTCTTCGGGCATCATCAAGAAATACACAAAGAAAATCATAAAATCCATCTATGTTGAGCAATCCAATTGGTTTCTGGTGTATGTTCAAGTTCGCCCAAGATAGTACTGTAAAAATCTCCTCCAACGTGCCCAAACCACCTGGCAAAGCAATAAAAGCATCATCACGGTTAATCATTTCCACCAGTCATTCAGACATACCTGGCACGATCAGTTCTTCTCGTTTGATGATCCTATAAGATATGCCTCTGCCAAAGGTTTTGGGATGATTCCCAGAACTTGACTACCTCCATCTTGTACGGCCTTTGAAACGATCCCCATTAGTCCAAGATTGCCTCCGCCATATACTAGGTGCATATTCTTCTCAGCTATGACTCGTCCCAATTCCTGTGTTGCTGCTACGTATTGTGGCTTAGTACCAACACTAGTACCGCAAAACACACAGATGTTTTCAACTCGTCTTCTTAAAGTGGCTTCCATTTTTATCTGGATGCCTTCAAAAGTGCAATGATGAATTGATTTTATAACACCTGAAAATGGTGAGTAAAAATAATAGCATTAGTATCTGCCAAATGATAATTATTAGTTAAACAGTAAAATAAATCGTGAAATGTCAAAAAAGTCTGGATCCTGTCGGAGAAAATAAAAGAAAATAACAAAACAAATCACAATTATTAGGAAAAGACAAAGAGATATAATATTTATAATAATTTACAGCTTGATTGACGTCTATGCGTCAAGGAAAAGCTTCCCATCCAATTTTCTTATAAAGTGGCAAACAGGGTCTTTTTGAGTCAGATTCCCGAGACTTAACTGTTGTCTTTCTTTTTGGAATTGTGTATGTAATTTGTGGGTGGCTATATGAACATATCCACTGGGATGCGTCTCAAGAGTCGAAGATATATCATCTAAAGACTCCTTACTCAAGCCATCCCTAATGAATTTAATTTTATCTTTGCGATTATCAGACATCATTCCTAAAGAACGACAATGAGTATTGCAATTCCAGTGTACACATTTGTAATAAACACTCATTTGCTTAGCTCTACGTTTCTTTGCATAGGTGCTTCTTCCAAAACCAGGCAAATAAGAATTATAAGAATCAGAGTACTCACCTGCTAATCGGACCCGTGCTTCGATTATCCAATGAATGTCAGTAGGAATACCTTTAATAATCAGTAGTCTCATTCGTTCCAAGCGAGCTTTGTAGACTTTCATCAGAGATTTTTGAGGGAGAGAAGGAAATTACTTGTGAAGATTTGTGAGAGCTTCTTCCTTCGTGAAATGACTTTACCTGCAAAAATTAAACACACCAGATCACAATATATACACAAATTGCATGGGTTGCCTCCTTGCGAGCGCTAAGTTTAATGTCGTCAACTAGACATGGCTGCCCGAACTTTCTTTCTATCGCTCAAATGATTCTCCCTAGTAGTATTTGACACGCTTGTTTTTAATCTTGAATGTTTTGTTGGAATCGGGATCATGTAACTCAACGGATCTATCTGGTAAAACCTTTGTGATTAGGAATGGACCTGACCACCGTGATTTTGGCTTCCATGAGAAGAGTTTCACCCTTGATTTGTTTAACAATACCTTATGCCCTGGTTTTAGTTGAATGCGCACTAACTTCTCATCATGTCTCTTCTTGGCCTTTTCTTTATACAATTTGGCATTCTCAAAAGGCTGTATGTGAAATTCCTCCAATTCGTTGAGCTGGTGGAACTGTTTCTCTTCAGTTGCTTGTAGTGCATGAATTGGCTTCTTCAGTGCGCAGTACGCTTTATCTTCAGGCACTTGACATGCTTTAAGTTTGTCAGTAGAACTTTGCATTGCATCGCAAGTCTGGATGGTACTATTTATCACATTAAGTCTGAAACATTCCTCTTTCTCGTCATTCGGGAAATTCATGGCTTTGAAAACGTTGAATGTTACTTCTTGGTCTTGTACCCTCATGGTTAGTTCTTATTTTTATACATCAATAATGGTTCGACCTGTAGCCAAGAATGGTCTCCTGAGGATAATCGGCACGTCTTCGTCTTCCTCTATATCAAGGACGATAAAATCTGCTGGGAAAATGAATTTGTCAACTCCAGCACATCTTCAACTACACCTCTCGGAAATATGAGCGTTCTATCAGCAAGTTGTAGAGAGACTGATGTGGGCATTGTTTCCCCAATCTGTAGTTTCCTGTAAATAGAAAAGGGTATCAAGTTAACACTTGCACCTAAATCACACAAAGCCTTACCGAAGTCATGTTCTCTTATGGTGTAAGGAACAGTAAAACTGCCATGATCTTTCAACTTTGGGGGAAGCTTCCTCTGGATGATAGAACTGCATTCTTCTGATAATGCTACAGTCTCGTAATCTCTCAATCTCTGTTTTCATGAAAGAATGTCTTTCATGAATTTGACATAGCTAGGCATTTGTTCCAACGCTTCTGAAATTGGAATATTGATATGCAGCTTTTTGAAGATCTTCAGGAATCGAGAAAATTGCTTGTCTAGTTTATTCTTCTGGAGACGCTGTGGAAAAGGTGGAGGTGGAGTGAATTTTTCTTGATTTTTTTCCTTTGCTTCTTTTTCCTCCATCTATGGAACTGTATCTTTTAGAACTTCTTCTTTGGTTGCCTTGATTCCAACATCTTTGTTGATTTCAGTACCACTTTTCAAGGCAATGGCTTGACATTGCTCCTTCCCCATGTTCCTTGGATTTGGTTCTGTGTTGCTGGGAAGATTCTCTGGTGGTCTGTAACTCTGAGCATTGGCCAGTTGTCTAATATGATTCTCCAGTGCTTTAATAGAAGCAGGTTGGCTTTGAAACATAGCATCATATGCTGCTTGTTGCTTTTTGAACATCTCTGAAATCCATTCTTTCATTTCTGGTTCTTTTTCAAACTCTTGGTTTTGCTGTTGGAATCCTGATGGTGGACAGTTCTTTTGCCCTGAGTTGTTGCTCCATGAAAAATTGGGATGATTCCTCCACCCTGGGTTATAGGTGTTGGAATATGGATTGTTCCCCTGTCTATTTAAATTGTTGACATAATTCATCGTCTCTTCAAGTTGGTTTGGTTCTGGTGCTTCTCCATATGGTGAACTTGTGGATCCAGTGCTGAGAGTCTCCATGAATTTGCATATCTGATCCAGCTTGGCGTTGACTGCTGTATTGGCTCTAACTTCATAAATTCCAGCAATTTTTTGAATCATGCTCCTTTCTGTTGGCCACAAGGAATTGTTGTTAGCCATTTCTTCGATTAAGTCTCAGGCTTGATCTTCTCATTTTTCCATCAAAGCTCCTCCAGCAGCAGCATCAACTGTGGTTCTCATCAGTCCAGAAAGTCTATTATAGAAAGTTTGGACTTGAAGCCATTTTGGAATCTCATGGTGAGGACATTTCCAGAGCAAATCTTTGTACCTTTCCCAGGCTTCGTAGAGAGTTTCCGAGTCATGTTGTACAAAGGATGTGATGTCATTCCTCAGTTTTGCTGTTCTGGCTGGTGGAAAATATTTTACAAGGAATTTGGTGGCTAGAGTGTTCCAAGTTGTGATGGAACCAGCTGATAGTGAATGTAGCCAAGCTTTTACTCTGTCTTTAAAGGAATATGGAAAAACCCGCAGTCTCATTGCTTCTTCAGCTCCTCGGTTGTAATTGAAAGTGCCGCAAACTTCCAGGAAGTTGCTGATGTGGGCATTAGGATCATCAGTTGCATTCCCCCCAAACTGAACTGACTGCTGAATCATCTGAATGCATGTTTTGATGTCACACGCATTTACTGGTAAGGGAGGAAGTACAATACAGGAAATGAAGCCGTCAACCACCGGAATGGTTCTGTCTCGAATAGGTATTGGTGGTGCAACTTCCAAAGGTTCAGGTTCCATGTTGACTAAAGCTTCTTGGCCTTCACGCCTTTCCTTTCTCAACTGTCTGATGGTTCTTTCAATCTCCGGGTCAAGTGGTCGGATTTCAAAGCTTCTGGTTCATCTCATGTAGTGTCTGAGAACCTGAAATACACGAAAATAAAACAATAAGTAAAAAGAAATTAAATACAAGTAAAGGTATCTAACCTTAAAACTATTAGTGAAAGATAAATAAGTCCCCGGCAACGGCGTCAAAAACTTGACCGGTGCGAAATCACACACGTATAACGCAAGCGCACGTATTGTTCAAGTAGAATAAAAAGTATCGATCCCACGAAGACTTAAAACCTAAGATATTAATTTTTATGAGGTCAAATGATTACTAGTATCTAAAAGATTGATTGATTGATTGGGTGATGACTTTAACTTAAAAACAAGTAAATTAAATTACTCAAAATTAAATTAAATAAAATTCAATATTAAGAAACTATCCAAGGTTGTGAATCATTCCAATATCTTTTAAAAGATGAAGTGGTTATTTCATGTTTGTGTAATATATCGGTTTACTAACCTGAAACACGAAATTATGCAAAAGGCTATGTCGATGGTCAGATGCAAATACCCAGTATAACCCAATTGAACCATATGTCTATGTCAACCAAATTACCTGGATTCATTAAGATTAAGTTCCAATTGTGGTTACCCCCGCCCAACAGGTATATGTCTATCCTGTAAGGAAATCTATTAAAGGGTTATCTATCCTCAAGGAAGATCGTGAGCTACTAAGTCTAAGGTTGAACCTAAAATTCCTTTGTCAAGTTTATTTTAGATTTACCAGATCAATCTTATTAATGGCCAGTTAACAAGACGCATTAAGCTTAAGACTTAATAAGTAAACCTTTAAATTACCCAAACTATAAAATAACCCATTATAAACCGGTGATATTAAAATTCATCACAACCCCATATAACTAACTTAGCTACGACACATATCTAAGGCTAGTAAAAACTTAAAAATAAAAGACTTAAAGTAAATACTGAAAAGTAAATGCGGTAAAGTAAATACTGAAAAGTAAAATTACAATAAAATAAAATTCTAGGGTTAAAGGATCTACTTTTACCACTACTATTTTAGATATCTCCTTAATATAATATATTAACTTGTGATAACATTACCAACCAGCCATATAGGCGGTAACCTGATTAAGTGAAATTAAGTCCGACCTGCCATAAAGGCGGTATCAATATTTGTCCATAAACCAGCCATATAGACGGTAAATTACCAACCGACCAACCAGGCGGTATCCATGCTTAGTCAGATTAAAACCAGTTTATAATTGATTACCAACCGACCAATATAGCGGTATCCTTATTAAGTCAAATTTTAAATAGTGAATATATTATAATTAAGGGAGATTAATCTAAATAGCAGTAATAAAAGTTTTACATTTCACCCTAGCAGAGGGAAGTTACCTCCTCATAGCTGAATAATAAGAACTGAAAAAGTAAAGAAAGTAAATTATTATTACAAAGAGTAACTAAAAATTAATTACAAAATGAAATTCAGGAAAACTAGATACAAACTCCTTATTTACATCATAGAATTCAGAGAGGAAGGTACATCTGAAATCAGAAGAATGAGCTGAATTTATAGGCCTCGGTGGTGGTGACATATCACGACGCGCAGTTCGCGTCGCGACGCGCGTGATTGGCGACGTGGAACGCGGAGAGCTCGACACATGGCAATGGATAAGGTGATAAGGTGACACATGGTAGAGGTGGCTGGGAGCTGAATGATTGAGCTGACGTGGCAATGACCTGTCGATGGCGATTATCGGCACCGTAGAATTGTAACATGTGGCGCGCTGTGATTGGCTGATGATGACGTGGTG
The DNA here is from genome assembly GCA_019454045.1 of Zanthoxylum bungeanum. Classification (NCBI taxonomy): domain Eukaryota; kingdom Viridiplantae; phylum Streptophyta; class Magnoliopsida; order Sapindales; family Rutaceae; genus Zanthoxylum; species Zanthoxylum bungeanum. The sequence continues at coordinate 31,975 of SKCR01029780.1, forward strand.
GTGACGTGGCAAAGTTGACTCGGTCTTCTGCTGACATGGCGATGACGTGGCTGAAACATGGCGATGGCGATTGTCGGCACCATAGGATGATGACACGTGGCGCGTTGTGATTTGGCTGATGATGTTGACATGTGGCACGGCGCACGTTAGCAAAGTCAAACTTCTCAGATTCTGACACGTGTCCCCGGCGCATGTTAGCATGAAGCGGTGAATGTTAGGCATCGCGACGCCAAAGGATTGCGCGTCGCGACGCGAAAAATGCTGATTTTGCCCTTTTTGTCCTTTTTCACTATTTTAGCCCAAATCACCTCCAGAATGTCCTGAAACTTTATTTATCTACAAAATAACACAAAACACAAAAAATATTCACAAAACTCAAGAATCTATTCAAAATATTAGGTCAAATGAGTGGGAAATAGTGATACATTTACCTCTCATTACCCATAGAGGTGCTCAATGCCTCAGTTTCCTCAGCCCGGAAGTCCATAATTTTCCTGAAAATTTATGAAATTTCAGCTTTTGTGTATTTTAATTTTTAAAGCTTTCTTGTAATTTCTTTTCTTTCTGTAATAACATTAAGGGTGTTTTTATTCAAATCATAAGTAGCTAGTTTCATTTTGTTTGGGTAAATGGTGAAGCTTTTAATATAAAAATATAGATTAAACTTATTAATATTATAATATATAAATTGTAATCTAATTATTAATATTTAATTTAAATCTGGATTAATTATTGAAAAACTTTGTTATTGCCTATATGGCTGGTATTATTTATTTGGCATAATTGTGTACCTGATTGGACTTGTTATAGACAAATGTTATCACTGTATTTATGACTGATTTTATATGTTTTGGCTTAATTAATTCCTGAAATAAATTAACCGGGTAATAATGAAAAATTATATATTATAAAAAGTAAGATTTCTATAATTGAAATATTAAAAGTTGATCCCCTAGCCTCCAATGTTTTATTTTATTGTTACACTTTAATTTAAAATTTTCAATCATTTCAAAAAATTCTCTCTTTTTATTTTTACACGAATTATTATTTTATCTTATTAAATCTATTCCATGTGGATCGACCCCGGACTTAACATATTATTTTAATACTTCGACACTCTTATACTCAGGAGTAAAAGAACCACTTTGTGAGTGTGTTAACTAACTATCGATAGGACGGATTACATGTGTTGGCTTAATTAATATCTAATAATTATGAAATAAATTGATTGGTAAATCATTATAATTCATATTTTATAAACAAGTAAAAATTATTTTATATTTGAAATATCAAAAGTGGATCCCATAACACTAGTATTTTATTTTATTATTTTTATTTTATTAGTTGAATTAATATTTTATCCTAATAAATCTTTTCTCTATAGATCGATCCCAAACTCACCGGGTTATTTTATTATTTCGACACTCTTTGGGAGTAAAAAACCACTTTATGAGTGTGTCAAGTTTTTGACGCCGTTGTTGGGGAATAAAATTTAATAGATATAGTAATAATTTAACATTATTGTATTTTTTCACTTTTTTGTTGTTTTGCGTGTTTTTTTTTTTTTAAAAAAATCTTTTATATTTTTTGTTATTTTGTGTATTTCGTAAAAAAAAAACACTTTGCTAAATTATAGTCTCAGGAATCTGACTTTAAAAGACCTTGTTTGCCAATTTATAAGAAAATTGAGAAGCATATCTTCGACCCATAGAGTGCGTTCAAGTCGTAACTGGACGTAAGACCAGAGGAAGATGTGAGCCATAATCACAACTACATTTTAATTTACTATTTTGATTTTTTTAATTATTGTTTTAAGTTATAACATTTCTTTTTAGTATCAGTGTTGTAGATTCAATTATCAATATCACACAAATAAGGTGATGTCTTCTAAAGTCTACTTCTTCTTATTCAAACATTGGAGAACATGTCTCAATTTGGTTAGGGGAGGGGATAGTTGACTGAAATATTTTTATTTTTATTTTTTTCAAAAAGAATTATTTTGTTTTGTGTGTAAAAAAATAAAAAAAATATTTTTATTTTTATGTTATTTCTTGTAACATCCCCAATCCGGAATGTTACCGGCATGTGACAGATTCCACTGCCACCTAACTCTCTAACTGAAACCGGAATTCAACCATTCCTTTAACAACACACATAACAAAATAGATTAACTGTATGAACCATTAAACATAAAACGTACGCAAAAAAGTTATTGTACAACCACATATATACATAGGATATACATCACATAAACCAAAAGAGACTACATTCTATATGAATGTAGACATGACATGATGAACCTATACAACTAGTGATTGCAGTGCTGCTCATGTCCCTGATCCATGTCTCCCAAAAGATAGTATTGGCTCACCAGTAGAAGAGTCCTGTAAAAATCTAGAGAGTGGGGGGTGAGTCCTAAAGAACTCAGTGAGTGGAGCTATAAAACAGGAAAACAAATGACATTAGAAAGTACTCATAATTTGTGAAACAACTTTTAAAATCCTTAAAACATAAACCAGAGTTTTTCCTTTGAAAACTTTTTGTAAAAAAATTTATGAAAACATATATGTCATCATCAGAAGTATCATCGGACATCCTGTACATAATCTTGTGGTCTTGGGACATTACGTCTCGTCATCCCCCAAACCACTAAACCAGTTAACAGTGGTGCTATCAGTGCCACCAACATGTCTCTGAAAATACGGGTTTATGGGCCTCGCTATCCCACTAGCCCATTACCCATGATCTAGAGGCATCTGTCATCTCTAGTCATGTATCTCATGTACACACGTCTATATCCGGATTGGTTACCGATATCCTTCAATTCCATATCCGTCAATTCCATATATGTATCAACTTACATCCGAGGTGCGTTTTTCCCTCGTGCCTCCAAAATCATAAAATCATACTTTTGAAATCATTTATATCATCAAAATATTAATTTGAAACCAAGCATTATCAAAAGCTTAAATCATATATCTCATTCACATGAAATCACCATTTCAAGTAAAATCATTAAATCAACAATCTGCAAAATCATATCTCAAATCATATTTAAAAACTCTGAAATAGGTACTCCACTAACCGTGTTATGGAATGTCGGGTGCGGTATGCGGTGTAGGTGACCTCCGAGTGGCTTGACGTTGATATAATGCCAAAGAAACCATTAGTTTTCCTTGTAATGATTTGCAAAGTATATGCAATACATAGTTGTTGTTCTAAACTTATGACATGACTTATAATGTGTCTACACACCTATATGAAACCCTTAGAGTGCCCCCAATGTCTTAGGATAAAATTGGAATCAACAAACCTAAAACTGAAATTTTGGTCACGCGTCGCGACGCCGGGGTGGGCGCGTTGCGACGCTCCCCTATCATGTCAGGCAGTATGTGTACTCTGTTTGCGCATCGCAACGCGGAGGGTTGGGCGTCGCGACGCCGAGAAGAAAAATTGAGGCAGTAAATCCTCTTTGTTTTGCGCGTCGCGACGCTGCCTCAAGGGCGCTGTGACGCCCAACGCCCAGAATCAATCCAGTACCAAATTTCCAAATGCATCGCGACATCGAGGTGTGGGCGTCGTGACACTCAGCCAATTTCAGTACTTCAAATTCAGCTTTACTTACACACACCAACCCTATAACACTATACACGCCCAAGCCACAACAAATACACAACATATCATCAATTACACCATTCAACACCATCACATAACCATTTATAAACCCAACTTAATTTCACACTTAGGGATTTCACAATTTGGGGTTTCACATACCCTTCATTTTCCAATTCAAAAATCATAAATGCATCACCAAACACAAGCCACTGTCTCCCTTTCAAGCATCAATCCATCAAAATTAAGTAAATCAAAGTTTGGGTTTAACTTTTCTCACCTTAAAACCAAATAATTCTTCACAAGTAGGGTCCTTTAAGCTCCCTTATCACACTACTAAGCTTGCATGTGGCTTTAGAGCATTTGTTTTTGGGTTTGAGAGATGAAGATTTTCTACAATTAAGCTATGGAGTTGATTTTAAGAATGAGAGAAAGAAGAAGAGGAGAAAACGTGGGGTGTGGGGAGCTTTTGTTTCCTTCCCTTTTCTTTATACTTGAAATACAAATATTGGACATTTATTGATGAGGCTTAACAAATGTCTCTAAGCCTTTTTAACAAATGTCCACAAGTCTAGGTACAAATAAGCATGTATTAAACATAATGGTGTTGGTCCTACTCTTATAATTCTTACCGGAACTAATGATTTAACTCAAGTATTATAAACATTGTGACTAATATCGGGCATTTATACCATCTCCAAATTTATTCGCTACCGCTCATGAAAAATTTTATTCCTTAACACCAAATTACTAGTCCAATCGGTTATGAGATTTTGATTCATTACAAATTCTCCCCCTTTAAAATGATTCGTCCTCAAATCAAAATGTTTAGAAATATAGTACATACCTTCTTCTGCGAATACATGTGGATATTTCTCTTTCATAGTTGCTTCTGGCTCCCATGTGGTCTCTTGTCCCTTTCGGTGCTGCCAAACTACCTTAATTGAGGGAATCCACCTTGATCTTAACTTCCTCGTCTCTCTCTGCTATAGCTACTGGCTGTTCCAAATAAGATAAATCTTGACAGATGTCAACTGTCTGAGGCTCTAGAACATGAGATTCATCCTACTAAAACATAATTGGGAACCCAAGGCTTCTTGGAATGATTGGAGATTCATCGTATAAATATTTTAGTAGCATAGATACATGAAACATCGAATGTATCTTATCCATACTAGGTGGAAGTGCCAACTCATATGCTCTCCCTCCAACTCTACGAAGTATCTGAAATGGCCCAATATACCTAGGGCTGAGCTTGCCTCTCTTGCCAAATCTAATAACCTCTTTAAGAGAATATACCTTCAAAAACACTGAGTCACCCACTTGAAACTCCAAATCTTTCCTCCGACGATCCGTATAACTTTTCTGTCGACTTTGAGCTATTTTCATTCTTTCTCTAATTAACTTCACCTTTTCTACCACATCTTGTACCAAATCAGGTCGAAGCAACTTCTGTTCCCCAGTTTCAAACCATCCCACGAGGACGTATCGTTCAAGTAGTATAAAAAGTATCGATCCCACGAGGACTTAATACCTAATCTATTAATTTTATGAGGTTAAATGATTACTAGTATTTAACAGGTTGATTGCTTGATTTGAAATGGTGATGATTTTGAATTTAAAAACAAGTAAATAAAATTGCGCGAAAGTAGGTTTAAGAAAATTCAATATTAGGAAACTATCTAGGGTTGTGAATCTTCCAATATCATTTTAAAGATGAAGTGGTTATTTCATTTTTGTGTAATATATCGGTTACTAACTTGGAACACTAAATTATGTGAAAGCCTCTGTCGAGGGTCAGACGCAAATACCCAGTATAACCCATTGAACCATATGTCTATGTCAACCAAATTACCCGGATTCATTAAGTTTAAGTTCCAATTATGGCTACCCCCGCCCGACAGGTATTTGTCTATCCTGTAAGGAAATCTATTAAAGGGTTATCTATCCTCAAGGAAGATCGTGGGCTATTAAGTCTCATTTGTCAAGTTTATTTTAGATTTACCAGATCAATCTTATTAGTGGCCAATTAACAAGACGCATTAAGCTTAAGACTTAATAAGTAAACCATTAAATTACCCAAACTATAAAATAACCTCTTATAAACCGGTGATATTAGAAGTCATCACAACCCCAAATAACTAACTTAGTTACGACACATAACTAGGGCTAGTAAAAACTTAAATAAAATAAAAGACATAAAGTAAAATGCTGAAAAGTAAATGCTGAAATTAAATACTGAAAATTAAATGCTGAAAAGTAAATGCTGAAAGTAAATTACTGAAAAGTAAATGTTGAAAGTAAATTGCTGAAAGCAAATTGCTGAAAAGTAAATGCTGAATGTAAATTGCTGAAAAGTAAATAAAGTAAAAGTACAATAAAAGAAAATGTTGAGGTAAAAGGATCCACTTTTATTACTTCTATTTTAGATATCTCCCCTAATATAATATATTAACTTTGCATGATAATTACCAACCAGCCATATAGGCGATATCCAGATTAAGTCAAATTAATAATTAATTACCAACCGACCAATCAGGCGGTATCCAATTTAGTCAGGTTAAAACCAATTTAAATAATTACCAACCGACCAATATGGCGGTATCCTCGTTAAGTCAGGTTTTAACTAGTTTATATATTATAATTAAGGGAGATTAATCTAAATATTAGTAATAAAAGTTTTACCTTTTACCCCAGCAAAGGGGAGTTACCTCCTCATTACTGAAAAGTAAAAAACTGAAAATTAAAGAAAGAAAAGTACTGTGCGTAAAAGTAAATTGCGGAAAGTAAAAATTGAAAAGTAAAGAAAAGAAAGTGCGAAAGCGGAAATTAATTACTGAAAGCTGTAAATAAACAACAAGATACAATCTTCTTAGTATTCTTAAAGAATTCCTTATAAGAAAGTATGAATTTACAAATGAAATGGCTTGGTATTTATTGGCAAAATTTTGCCTCCATCAAATCATCCACCAAATCCATTATTAATTGCTCCACTAATTGCTCCACCAAATCCATTTTTAAATGCTCCACTAATTGCTTATCATGTTTGGTGGTGATTTGATAATTTTTATTATTTATTTATTAATTTATTTTTTGCTTTGAAAATGACTTTAATAATTACACACAACACACTTATGGATGGTTGATCAATTTCGGGCATGAAATATTCATAATTCGAAATTATTTTGTCTTTAAAAGTTGTAGATCTTTGAGTCTTCTTTAGTCTGGAACTTGAATCAGCTCAATCCGATATTGGAGTAAACAGTTATACTCAAAATACGAAAGATGCGCAAAACTGGAATTTCCAAAACTGCACTTTGTTAAAACGCCCTTTCAAGTTTCCAATCTCCAAAATTAATATGTCAAGTCCAGTTTTTGCCCTTATTTTACCCACATTTCGTCCTAAATGATTTCATTGTGTCCCAATATTATTTTATCTGCAAAATAAACTAAAACACATCAAAACGTTCATCAAACCCGAGAACTAAACAAAATATTAAGTAAAAGGGGCGGTAAATATTGATATATTTTCCGCTCATCACACCCCCAAACCTAACATTTTGCTAGTCCTCGAGCAAAACAACAAAATAAAATACAAGAAACAATAAAATTAAACTAAGCCACTTTCGTAGGGATCACAGTTGCATTTAGCATATGCAACAAGCCTTTAAACCCCTAGGTGTCCCTAGTGGACGAGTTATAGTCTCGTGAGGGCTTACAGCAACGATACCCATAAACGTTTTATGAAAGTAAAAAGATAATAAAACTAATGCACACAAAAGCAAAAAGACAAGAGAAAAGAGAAATAGAAGTTAGTGACTCATCAGGTGAAACTTCTACTCCAAGTTACTAGTTGTTTTTTTTCTTTCTAAATTACTGAATAAGTAAATTCTCCAATTATATTTACCATTCTCCATATGCACAGCCGACAAAATATTAATCAACTCATTTTTGCCCACAACAGTCACAAGTGCAGTTGATAAGAGAGTAATATTTTTGTCCTAAAGTTTTATCAGAATTCACATCTTTTTGCAGCAATGGAATAATTTTTCTGATTTTTCTGATTTTTTTTTCTTTGATTTTTGATTTTTTTTATATATACAATATCTTTCATCTATGTAGCGAGTGTTGGGTCGGTGGCTCCCAAACCAGTTGGCTTTAGGGCACCAGGTGTTAAGACACCCCTACGGACTTAATTACTCAGACTTCAGATATATATATTTTTGCAACATCTTTGATCCATGTAGCGAGCTTTGGGCCAGTGACTCCCAAACCAGTTGGTTTTAGGGCACTAGGTGTTAAAACACCCCTAAGGACTTAATAACTCGGATCTCAGACGTTTTTTTTTATTCCAATGATTTCATAAATGCTTCCTCCAATTAAATTAGAGCACTGAATATTACAAACTTTTCAATTATAGCTCATGTCCGTTATGTTACCATGCATGTTGATAATACCTGCTAACTAGGCATATGAAGATCCGTTTTAGTCAATTTTATGGAGAATTCACAATTATATAATTCAAAAGGAAATAAACAAAAATTAACTTGTTTCGAAAATAGGTTTGAAATACGTCTCAAGAGTGGAAACTCCTTACTCAGCTATCTCTTACCAATTTCACCTTTTTAGTCAAAATAAAAACAAAAACTCAAAATATTTTTGTAATTTTTGAAAATTTTTCAATATTTTTGTGTATTTTTCGAACAATTTTGGCCTAAAAATAAAAACAACACACAACTAAAAACAAGATACTAATCAACTAATTTCCTCCCCCAAACCTAAATGAGACATTGTCCCCAATGTCTTAAACAGTAGAAGAAGAGCTTGGAAGATAGTACCTGGTTAGCTGAAATTCTACACGAAAAGTTAAAGGTTAAGATCCAGATTAATCTGACGCCTCTTACCACGATCGTCCTCGGACCAATTTATCTTTGAAAGGATATGGTCAATTTGTGGTTCATAGGCTAAGATTTGGTCAATTAGATCCGGAGCAGTTCTGGCAGTAAAGATGAGTTTTTTCATAGGTTTTGACACGAACCCATTTCTCCGAGCATCATCAAGAAACACACAAATAAAATCATAAAATCCTTCAACGTTGTACAGTCCAAGCAGTTTTTAGTGTATGTTCAGGTTCGCCCAAGATAACACTGTAAAAATTTCCTCCAATGTACCCAAGCCACCTGGCAAAGCAATAAAAGCATCAGCACGGTTAATCATTTCTACCAATCGCTCGGACATACATGGCACAATAAGTTCATCTCCGTTTGATGGTCCAATAAGATTCGCCTCTACCAAAGGTTTTGGGATGATTCCCAAAACGTGACTGCCTCCCTCATGTACATCTTTTGAAATGATCCACATAAGTCCAAGATTGCCTCCGCCATATACTAAGTGCATATTCCTTGCAGCTAAGACTCGACCCAATTTATGTGCTGCCTCTACGTATTGTGACTTAACACCAACACTAGTACCGCAAAACACATAGATGTTTTCAACTCATCTTCTTGAAGTGGCTTTCATGTTTTACTCCGGATGTCTTCAAAAGTGCAATTATGAGTTGAATTTATAATACATGAAAATGGTGAGTAAAATAATAGCACTAGTACCTGCCAAATGACAATTATTAGTTAAACAGTAAAATAAATCGTGATAGTCAAAAAGGTCTGGATCCTGTCGGAGAAAATAAAAGAAAACAACAAAACAAATTACAATTATTAAGAAAAGACAAAGAGATATAATATTTACAAATATTACGGCTTAATTAACGTCTATGCGTCAGGGACAAGCTTCCCATCCAATTTTCTTATAAATTGGCAAACAGAGTCTTTTTGAGTCAGATTCCCGAGACTTAATTGTTGTCTTTCTTTTTGGAATTGTGTATTTAATTTGCGAATGGCTATATGAACATATCCACTGGGATGCGTCTCAAGAGTCGAAGATATATTATCTACAGACTCCTTACTCAAACCATCCCTAATGAATTTAATTTTGTCTTCGCGAATATCAGACACCATTCCTAAAGAACGACAACGAGTATTGCAATTCTAGCTTGCACATTTATAAAAAACACTCATTTGCTTAGCTCTACATTTCTTTGTATATGTGCTTCTTCCAAAACCAGGCAGATGTGAAATAAAAGAGTCAGAAGACTCACCTGCCAATCAGACATATGCTTCAATTACCCAACAAATATCATTAGGAATATCATGGATCATCAGTAGTCTCATTCGTTCCAAACGAGCTTTGTAGACTTTCATCAGAGAGTTTTGAGGGAGAGAAGGAAATTGCATGTGAAGATTTACGAGAACTTCTTCCATCGTGAAATGACTTTTCCTGCAAAAATTAAACACACAAAAATAAAACACACCAGATCACAATATATACACAAATTGCATGGGTTGCCTCCCTGCGAGTGCTAAGTTTAAAGTCGTCAGCTAGACGTGGATTCTCGAACGTTAGGCTAGATCTGAAAGTGTGACATTTTCTTTTTATCGCTCAAATGATTCTCCCCAGTAGTGCTTAACACGCTTATTTTTAACCTTGAAAGTTTTGTTGGAGTCAGGATCATGTATCTCAACGGCTCTGTCTGGTAAAACCTTGGTGATCACAAATGGACCTGACCACCGTGATTTTGGCTTCCATAGGAATAATTTCACCCTTGATTTGTTTAACAGTACCTTATGCCCTGGTTCTAGTTGTATGCGCACTAACTTATCATCCTGTCTCTTCTTGGCCTTTTCTTTGTATAATTTGGCATCCTCAAAAGGCTGATTGTGAAATTCCTCCAATTCGTTGAGCTGGTGGAACTTTTTCTCTTTTGTTGCTTGTAGTGCAAGAATTGGCTTTTTCAGTGCAAAAGACGTTTTATCTTCAGGCTCCACAGGCAATTGACATGTTTTAAGTTTTTCAGTAGAACTTTGCATTGCATTGGAGTTCTGAATGGTACTTTGTATCACATCAAGTCTGAAACATTCTTCCTTCTTTTCATCATCTGGGAAATTCGTGGCCTTGAAAACATTGAATGTTACATCTTGGTCTTGTACCCTCATGGTTAGTTCTCTTTTTTGTACATCAATAATGGTTCGACCTGTAGCCAAGAACGGTCTTCCAAGGATGATTGGCACGTCTGCGTCTTCCTCCATATCAAGGACAATAAAATCTGCTGGGAAAATGAATTTGTCAACCTTGACCAGGACATCCTCAACTACGCCTCTTGGAAATACGAGCGTTCTATCAACAAGTTGTAGAGAGACTGAAGTTGGCATTGTTTCTCCAATCTGTAATTTCCTGAAAATAGAAAAATGCATCAAGTTAACACTCGCACCTAGATCACACAGAGCCTTACCGAAGTCATGTTCTCCTATGGTGCAAGGAACAGTGAAACTGCCAGGATCTTTCAACTTTGTAGGAAGTTTTCTCTGAATGATGGGGTTGCATTCTTCTGATAATGCTACTGTCTCATAATCTCCCAATCTCCACTTTCGTGAAATAATGTCTTTCATGAATTTGGTATAGCAGGGCATTTGTTCCAACGCTTCTGCAAATGGAATGTTGATATGCAGCTTTTTGAACAGCTCCAAGAATCGAGCAAACTGCTTGTCCAATTTATTCTTCTGAAGACGCTGAGGAAAATGTGGAGGTGGTGTGATCTGTTCTTTTTCCTTTGCTTCTTTTTCCTCCATCTGTTGCTTTGTTTCTTTTGGAATATCTTCAATTGTTGTTGCCTTGATTCCAACATCTTTGTTGATTTCAGTACCACTTTTTAACATGATGGCATGACATTGCTCATTTCCCATGTTCCTTGGATTTGGCTCTGTGTTGCTAGGAATGCTACCTGGCGGTCTGTAACTCTGAGCATTGGTCAGTTGTCCAATTTGATTCTCCAGTGATTTAATAGAAGCATATTGACTTTGAATTAATGCTGCTTGGGATTGAAACATAGCATCATATCTTACTACTTGAGAGTCGTGTTTTGCTTCTATCTTTTTCAAGTGGGTCAATACTTCTGTTATTCTTGATTCATTTGCCTACTCCTGGCCTTTGTTCTATTGTTGGAATCCAGGTGATGGGTAGTTCTTTTGCCCTGAATTGTTGTTCCATGCGAAATTGGGGTGATTCCTCCACCATGGGTTATAGGTGTTGGAATATGGATTGTTCCACTGTCTGTTGAAATTGTTGACATAGTTCACTGTCTCTTCTTGTTGGTTGAAAGATTCTGACTCAGGTGCTCCTCCAAATGGTGAACTTGTGGATCCATCATTAACTTTCATGTTAAGAGTTTCCAGATTTTTGCAAATCTGATCCAGCTTGGCATTCACTGCTGTGTTGGCTCCAACTTCATAAATTCCTGCAATTCTTTGGATCATGCTCATTTCTGTTGGCCATAAAGAATTGTTGTTGGCCATTTCTTCAATTAAGTCTCAGGCCTGATCTTCTCCTTTTGCCATCGAAGCTCCTCCAGCAGCAGCATCAATTGTGGTTCTCATTATTCCAGAAAGTCCATTGTAGAAGGTTTGGACTTGTAGCCACTTTGCGATCTCATGATGAGAACATTTACGGAGTAAATCTTTGAATCTTTCCCAAGCTTCGCAAAGGGATTCTGAATCTTGTTGCACGAAGGATGTGATGTCATTCCTCAACTTTGCAGTTCTGGCTGGTGGAAAGTACTTTGCAAGGAATTTGGTGGCTAGAGTGTTCCAAGTTGTGATGGAACCTGCTGGTAACGAATGTAGCCAAGCTTTAGCTCTGTCTTTCAGGGAATATGGAAAAACCCACAGTCTCATTGCTTCTTCACCTGCTCGATTGTAATTGAAAGTACCGCAAACTTCCAAGAAGTTGCTGGTGTGGGCATTAGGATCTTCAGTTGCATTTCCCCCAAACTGTACTGACTGCTGAATCATATAGAAGCATGTTTTGATGTCACCGGCATTTTCTGGTAAGGGAGGAAGTACAATACATGAAATGAGTCTGTCTCGAATGGGAATTGGTGGTGCAACCTCCAAAGGTTCAGGTTCCATGTTGACTAAAGCTTCTTGGCCTCCTCGTCTTTCCCTTCTCAACTGTCTGATGGTTCTTTCAATTTTCGGGTCAAGCGGTCGAAGTTCAAAGCTTCGGGTTCGTCTCATGAAGTTTCTGAGAACCTGAAACACAAGAAAATAAAAACAATAAGTAAAAAGAAAATTAGATACAAGTAAAGGTATCTAACCTTAAAACTAATAGTGATAAATAAGTCCCCGGCAACGGCGCCAAAAACTTGACCGGTGCGTAATCACACGCGTATAATGCAAGCGCACGTATCGTTCAAGTAGTATAAAAAGTATCGATCCCACGAGGACTTAATACCTAATCTATTAATTTTATGAGGTCAAATGATTACTAGTATCTAACAGGTTGATTGCTTGATTTGAAATGGTGATGATTTTGAATTTAAAAACAAGTAAATAAAATTACGCGAAAGTAGGTTTAAGAAAATTCAATATTATGAAACTATCTAGAGTTGTGAATCTTCCAATATCATTTTAAAGATGAAGTGGTTATTTCATTTTTGTGTAATATATCGGTTTACTAACCTGGAACACTAAATTATGTGAAAGCCTTTGTCAATGGTTAGACGCAAATATCAAGTATAACCCAATTGAACCATATGTCTATGTCAACCAAATTACCCGGATTCATTAAGTTTAAGTTCCAATTATGGCTACCCCCGCCCGACAGGTATATGTCTATCCAGTAAGGAAATCTATTAAAGGGTTATCTATCCTCAAGGAAGATCGTGGGCTATTAAGTCTAAGGATAAAACCTAAAATTCCTTTGTCAAGTTTATTTTAGATTTACCAGATCAATCTTATTAGTGGCCAATTAACAAGACGCATTAAGCTTAAGACTTAATAAGTAAACCTTTAAATTACCCAAACTATAAAATAACCTCTTATAAACCGGTGATATTAGAAGTCATCACAACCCCAAATAACTAACTTAGTTACTACACATAACTAGGGCTAGTAAAAACTTAAATAAAATAAAAGACATAAAGTAAAATGCTGAAAAGTAAATTGCTGAAAAGTAAATGACGGAAAGTAAATGCTGAAATTAAATACTGAAAATTAAATGCTGAAAAGTAAATGCTGAAAGTAAATTACTGAAAAGTAAATGCTGAAAGTAAATTGCTGAAAGTAAATTGCTGAAAAGTAAATGTTGAATGTAAATTGCTGAAAAGTAAATAAAGTAAAAGTACAATAAAAGAAAATGTTGAGGTAAAAGGATCCACTTTTATTACTTCTATTTTAGATATCTCCCTTAATATAATATATTAACTTTGCATGATAATTACCAACCAGCCATATAGGCGGTATCCAGATTAAGTCAAATTAATAATTAATTACCAACCGACCAATCAGGCGGTATCCAGTTTAGTCAGGTTAAAACCAATTTAAATAATTACCAACCGACCAATATGGAGGTATCCTCGTTAAGTCAGGTTTTAACTAGTTTATATATTATAATTAAGGGAGATTAATCTAAATATTAGTAATAAAAGTTTTACATTTTACCCCATCAAAGGGGAGTTACCTCCTCATTACTGAAAATTAAAGAAAGAAAAGTATTGTGCGTAAAAGTAAATTGCGGAAAGTAAAAATTGAAAAGTAAAGAAAAGAAAGTGCGAAAGCGGAAATTAATTACTGAAAGCTGTAAATAAAAAAACAAGATACAATCTTCTTAGTATTCTTGTAGGACACAGGACCTGGGCGACGCCGTTCCTAGGCTCGCGGCACTAGTTTGGGAAGTACTGAATAACATGGAGTCGCCACCCGGTGTGAACCGGGACAAAGATTTAAGGCCGCACTCACCCCTCGCAAGGGAAGACCTCAAACCGTTGGGTTCGGAATGGTCCCTTACTTATGTCACTTGTAATAAAAAGGATTCATGTAATAATTTAACTAAGCTTAAGTAACACTTATTTCCAATAGTATCATGCTTCTAAATTCATATGCATACATCAACAAGTTCATCACAACATGCAACATCACATGGCAATCTCATGAACATATTTCAATCCTATGATATGGGAAACTAAGAACAACATAATCATGCTTGAGTACTATCTCATGAACCTATTAACCAAATAACATGCTAACAGCCTAATCATGCTTGAATACAAATAATACAGTTGGCTATATAACACAAGAAAGATCAACCAAGAGGCAATTATGCATGAATATGATAAGACAGACTCAGTTCAGTATGTGCGCGTTCGTGTAGCGTTCGTAAACGCGTTCGAACGGAAATGAGACAGAATGCTCGCGTTCGAGTAGCGTTCGTAAACGCGTTCGAACGGAAATGGAACAGAATGTTCATGTTCGTATGGCGTTTGTTAACGCGTTCGAACGGAAATGAAACAGAATACTCACGTTCGTATGGCGTTTGTTAACGCGTTCGAACGGAAATGAGACCTGATGCATGATAAGGCGAAATGTATGCGCGTTCGAATTGCGTTCGTGAACGCGTTCGAACGGACACGGACCTGATGCATGAAATGGGAAAAAATGCATAAACATCAAAATAAAAGGGGGGCGCGGCGAAGTACTGCCGTAAAGGTGGCCTTATGGGGGCTCTTGATCTCTCAAAGAGAGGACCTTTAGACCAACATACTAAGCCCATGCGCGTCACATCACATCATGCATACAAACACAAAGACAATCATATTATCCTAAGTATGTCCGATTGAACGTGTCTTGCATCCAACCGAACACACATCAACCGGCGCGGCAAAGCATCGTGGTAAAGGGCTTTAACCCCTCCCCATAGGGGATCTCACATCGCACTTACTAAGCCCATGCGCTCGATTGAGTCATGCATAAATAAGCAACAGGCAGAATTTAAATGACAAAAATAAATACATAAAAGCAACACAAAACAAGAGAATGTGCCGTTTACTCAAGTGGTACGTGGAGTTGTATCCCATGTACAGACCGCACTACCGTCCATTCGGATTCGGCTACGGAATTTACGTCTGGGTTTCCATCCTATATACCACAAGAGACGACACTCTTCCATTTCATTCGAGCCACAACATGCTTCCATAAACGACTCTCATGCGAATAGAATGCAATAATAATAATAATAAAACGAATGTAAACTAATGAAAATGTACCCTCAGGTCTAACCTTTTAAATCATCCCTCGGATGTACGGTACACGATCGTCGAAAGGGGGGATGCTCCGCAACTCTCCTGGTTCACTGGTTCACTGTTCTCGTTCGTTATCTTTTGCTATTATTTCCTTGTGGTTTCGCTGCCTTTTCCTCTTTATCTTTTGCTTATTGTTTCCTTGGGTGTGTTCCTCCTGTAATTTTTATGTGTGTTGTGTGTGAGTTAGGGACTAGGGGACTAGGGGACTAACTAAGGACTAGGGGACTAGGGTTGAGAAGGTTGGTGAAGGGTTCTTTTTATAGGCAAAGGGTTAGGTTTGACAAGGAAAGGGATTTGATTTGGTTTGGTTAAGGGAAGTCAAGAGATTTGATTTGGTTTGGTTAAGGGAAGTCAAAGATTGAGGGGGGACAAATCTTGGCTAGATAGGGAAGGTTGAATATTTGATTGGCTTGGATTAGGAATACAATATTGTAAGTTTGGGAATAATCTTATTAGATTGGGAATATAATTGGTTGATTGATTTTAATTAGGCATGATTATATTTTGATTTAGTGTGTGATTTGTTTAATTTAGGCATGATTTTAGTTTAAGTTGGTAATTGTTTATTTTATGTTTGGTATATGTTTTATTTAATCATTTAATTAATTTAATTATTATATTATTTAGTTAATGTTTTAATTAATATTTATTTATTTAAATTGGGATGTGTTTTATGGGCTTTGGGGGCTAATTGGGCTGGATGTGAGGCTAGCAGCAAAACCAGAATTACCGACACCGTTCGAACGCTTCCTCGAACGCGGCACGAACGCCCGCAATCCGTTTGACGTTCGAACGTAAACACGAACGCAGCACTAACGAAAACAGTGAACCTTGTTTATTCTGAATTTCCCATTCCGACGTCCGTTTCCCGTGACCTCCGTGACTTAAAAGGTAGTGTCTCCAAAATGAGACTCATCATAGGGACTCATGTGTAAAAATGCAGTGCCTACAGTCGCCCTCACTTTGATGGGACTTGTGTAATGTGCAACAGTGACAATCCTATCAAAGTTATGCAATGCATTTCTACTTACCTGGCTCGCCAGCTGCCACTTGACTTACCATGTGTCGAGTTGAGTTGATTTGGTGGTGAGGTGCTGCGACCCCTGGTTCATTCTCGAACCGTGCTCTATTTTTAGAGTGTTGCTGTGATATGATGTGATGAAGTCCATTCCCGAACTGTCACCGTGTTGTGGTCCATTCCCGAACCGATCTCCATTCCGGAGTGTTACTGTGATGTGATTTGATGAAGTCCATTCCCGAACTGTCACCGTGTTGTGGTCCATTCCCGAACCGATCTCCATTCCCGGAGTGTTACTGTGATGTGATTTGATGAAGTCCATTCCCGAACTGTCACCGTGTTGTGGTCCATTCCCGAACCGATCTCCATTCCCGGAGTGCCATTCCCGGCGTGCTCATTCCCGAGCTGTCCATTCCCGGACTAAATCTCCATTCTCGGAGTGCCATTCCCGGCGTGCTCATTCCCGAGCTGTCCATTCCCGGACTATCCATTCCCGGACTATATCTCCATTTCGGAGTGTTGCTGTGATGTGATTTGATGAAGTCCATTCCCGAACTGTCACCGTGTTGTGGTCCATTCCCGAACCGATCTCCATTCCCGGAGTGCCATTCCGGCGTGCTCATTCCCGAGCTGTCCATTCCCGGACTATATCTCCATTCTCGGAGTGCCATTCCCGGCGTGCTCATTCCCGAGCTGTCCATTCCCGGACTATATCTCCATTCTCGGAGTGCCATTCCCGGCGTGCTCATTCCCGAGCTGTCCATTCCCGGACTATCCATCCCGGACTATATCTCCATTCTCGGAGTGCCATTCTCGGCGTGCTCATTCTCGAGCTGTCCATTCCCGGACTATATCTCCATTCTCGGAGTTTCATTTCCGACTTGTTCATTCTTGAACTGCCCATTCCCGGACCATATCTCCATTCTCGGAGTGCCATTCTCGGCAGAACTGATCTGATGTAATATGGGCCTCGCCCCCCAGAATGTCATACCTGACAATGCTGATACTGATATAATGTGGGCCTCGACCCTGGGACTCATTCCCAAACTGTGTTTGATGTGGGCCTCGACCCTGGGACTCATCCCCAAAACTGATGTTGAAGTGGGCCTCGGCCCTAACTGCTACTGACATGGGCCTCGCCCCCAGATTGATGCTGATGTGGGCCTCGACCCTTGGGACTCATCCCCAAAACTCTGCTGATGCGGGCCTCGGCCCTGGGATTCATTCCCTGGATTCATTCCAAAATTCTGCTGATGCGGGCCTCGGCCCTGGGATTCATTCCCTGTATCCATTCCAAAATTCTGCTGATGTGGGCCTCGACCCTGGGATTCATTCCCTGGATCCATTCCAAAATTCTGCTGATGTGGGCCTCGGCCCTGGGATTCATTCCCTGGATTCATTCCAAAATTCTGCTGATGTGGGCCTCGGCCCTAAACTGATATTGAAATGGGCCTCGCCCCCAGACTGATACAGATACGGGCCTCGCCCCTGTGACTCATTTATGAAATTGCTGACATGGGCCTCAACCCTGGGATTCATTCCAACACTCTGACGATGTGGGCCTCGACCCCGGGACTCATCCCCAAAACTACTACTCATATGTTACTGATTCTGGTTGTCTTGTCTTTGCCGTTTTCTCTTTTTCTCTTCTGAAACCTGTTTTACAAACAGAACAAACACAAAAGGGATGCAAAAATGTGTTACGTGTATGCATGCATGCATGATTGGGTTTCCTATCCCATTGAGCTAGGTCTTCTGCCAGTATTCTTGGTGGCTGCTTGGTCTTTTGACAAGTCTGTCATCTTCCCTAACCAACATGCATCTATGATGGCTTTCAAGACAAAATTGGGTTAACATGGTACATGTATGCATGAGGTGCATGTGATACATGTGATGCATGTGATACAAGAAATATATCAACTCTTTAAAATTTGCACACAAATCGGCCCATCATCATTTTAGAATTTTTTTTGGGCTAACTGCCATAGGAGTGGACTCGTCCCAGTTTAAATGGCCCAACGAGTTCACATCTCATGACAAGGAGTCCAACTAAATCCAAATGGTAATGTTCCGAACACAAGCACAAAGAAAGATAATGCAAACATACAACAATAATTTCTACAATGGCTCATCAACATTTCAGAAGCTTTTGGCCTAATAGTCATAAGGTACGAACTTGCCCCAGTTTAAATGGCCCAACAAGCCCGCATTTCTGACAATAGTCCAACTGCATCCAAATGAGGATGGTCCACAAGCACATATTCAAGGAAATAATTGCTACTTTAGCCAACCCGGTCTATGGGTGGGTTAGTAAGAGTATAGACAAAGGCTCTCACCGGCGAAGGATGGCCCACAACTAGGTCTCCCCACTCAAGGGTTCGAGCAACCAAGTGAGCGCACCCCTTTTTATACACTAAGGTACGTGCCAATGAGCTATGGTGTGTGACGGACTGTCAAATGGATTTCCCGTTGTAGATCCCCCAGAGGGAAGGTGGAGCGAGGCTCACTTAAATACCCAAGCCTCTTAGGCTCTTATCGCTTGTTGTCAGGAATAAACAACGAGTCCTCCAAATTAGTCCATCACAATAGGCTACGAGTAGATGGCTATCTAGGTGCCTTCACAGCTTTTCCTTCTAGAAAGGTAGTGAATGAAGGGAGACACCAAACCATTACCTAGCCTAAAAATGCCTTTGATTAAACCCTCACTTTATCCACTATAGACACGGTCAATTAAAACATAAATCCAAACATTACAAGACAATATTTCGGGGCCAATTCTCTGTCCCCAGTGGAGTCGCCAGACTGTAGGACACAGGACCTGGGCGACGCCGTTCCTAGGCTCGCGGCACTAGTTTGGGAAGTACTGAATAACATGGAGTCGCCACCCGGTGTGAACCGGGACAAAGATTTAAGGCCGCACTCACCCCTCGCAAGGGAAGACCTCAAACCGTTGGGTTCGGAATGGTCCCTTACTTATGTCACTTGTAATAAAAAGGATTCATGTAATAATTTAACTAAGCTTAAGTAACACTTATTTCCAATAGTATCATGCTTCTAAATTCATATGCATACATCAACAAGTTCATCACAACATGCAACATCACATGGCAATCTCATGAACATATTTCAATCCTATGATATGGGAAACTAAGAACAACATAATCATGCTTGAGTACTATCTCATGAACCTATTAACCAAATAACATGCTAACAGCCTAATCATGCTTGAATACAAATAATACAGTTGGCTATATAACACAAGAAAGATCAACCAAGAGGCAATTATGCATGAATATGATAAGACAGACTCAGTTCAGTATGTGCGCGTTTGTGTAGCGTTCGTAAACGCGTTCGAACGGAAATGAGACAGAATGCTCGCGTTCGAGTAGCGTTCGTAAACGCGTTCGAACGGAAATGGAACAGAATGTTCACGTTCGTATGGCGTTTGTTAACGCGTTCGAACGGAAATGAAACAGAATACTCACGTTCGTATGGCGTTTGTTAACGCGTTCGAACGGAAATGAGACCTGATGCATGATAAGGCGAAATGTATGCGCGTTCGAATTGCGTTCGTGAACGCGTTCGAACGGACACGGACCTGATGCATGAAATGGGAAAAAATGCATAAACATCAAAATAAAAGGGGGGCGCGGCGAAGTACTGCCGTAAAGGTGGCCTTATGGGGGCTCTTGATCTCTCAAAGAGAGGACCTTTAGACCAACATACTAAGCCCATGCGCGTCACATCACATCATGCATACAAACACAAAGACAATCATATTATCCTAAGTATGTCCGATTGAACGTGTCTTGCATCCAACCGAACACACATCAACCGGCGCGGCAAAGCATCGTGGTAAAGGGCTTTAACCCCTCCCCATAGGGGATCTCACATCGCACTTACTAAGCCCATGCGCTCGATTGAGTCATGCATAAATAAGCAACAGGCAGAATTTAAATGACAAAAATAAATACATAAAAGCAACACAAAACAAGAGAATGTGCCGTTTACTCAAGTGGTACGTGGAGTTGTATCCCATGTACAGACCGCACTACCGTCCATTCGGATTCGGCTACGGAATTTACGTCTGGGTTTCCATCCTATATACCACAAGAGACGACACTCTTCCATTTCATTCGAGCCACAACATGCTTCCATAAACGACTCTCATGCGAATAGAATGCAATAATAATAATAATAAAACGAATGTAAACTAATGAAAATGTACCCTCAGGTCTAACCTTTTAAATCATCCCTCGGATGTACGGTACACGATCGTCGAAAGGGGGGATGCTCCGCAACTCTCCTGGTTCACTGGTTCACTGTTCTCGTTCGTTATCTTTTGCTATTATTTCCTTGTGGTTTCGCTGCCTTTTCCTCTTTATCTTTTGCTTATTGTTTCCTTGGGTGTGTTCCTCCTGTAATTTTTATGTGTGTTGTGTGTGAGTTAGGGACTAGGGGACTAGGGGACTAACTAAGGACTAGGGACTAGGGTTGAGAAGGTTGGTGAAGGGTTCTTTTTATAGGCAAAGGGTTAGGTTTGACAAGGAAAGGGATTTGATTTGGTTTGGTTAAGGGAAGTCAAGAGATTTGATTTGGTTTGGTTAAGGGAAGTCAAAGATTGAGGGGGGACAAATCTTGGCTAGATAGGGAAGGTTGAATATTTGATTGGCTTGGATTAGGAATACAATATTTTAAGTTTTGGAATAATCTTATTAGATTGGGAATATAATTGGTTGATTGATTTTAATTAGGCATGATTATATTTTGATTTAGTGTGTGATTTGTTTAATTTAGGCATGATTTTAGTTTAAGTTGGTAATTGTTTATTTTATGTTTGGTATATGTTTTATTTAATCATTTAATTAATTTAATTATTATATTATTTAGTTAATGTTTTAATTAATATTTATTTATTTAAATTGGGATGTGTTTTATGGGCTTTGGGGGCTAATTGGGCTGGATGTGAGGCTAGCAGCAAAACCAGAATTACCGACACCGTTCGAACGCTTCCTCGAACGCGGCACGAACGCCCGCAATCCGTTTGACGTTCGAACGTAAACACGAATGCAGCACTAACGAAAACAGTGAACCTTGTTTATTCTGAATTTCCCATTCCGACGTCCGTTTCCCGTGACCTCCGTGACTTAAAAGGTAGTGTCTCCAAAATGAGACTCATCATAGGGACTCATGTGTAAAAATGCAGTGCCTACAGTCGCCCCCACTTTGATGGGACTTGTGTAATGTGCAACAGTGACAATCCTATCAAAGTTATGCAATGCATTTCTACTTACCTGGCTCGCCAGCTGCCACTTGACTTACCATGTGTCGAGTTGAGTTGATTTGGTGGTGAGGTGCTGCGACCCCTGGTTCATTCTCGAACCGTGCTCTATTTTTAGAGTGTTGCTGTGATATGATGTGATGAAGTCCATTCCCGAACTGTCACCGTGTTGTGGTCCATTCCCGAACCGATCTCCATTCCCGGAGTGTTACTGTGATGTGATTTGATGAAGTCCATTCCCGAACTGTCACCGTGTTGTGGTCCATTCCCGAACCGATCTCCATTCCCGGAGTGTTACTGTGATGTGATTTGATGATATATAATTATTATAATTTAGATTAATCTCCCTTAGTTATAATATATAAATTATCTTAAATCCTGAATTAATGGGATACCGCCTTTATGGTCGGCTGAACTTAATTAAATTGATTTTAACCTGACTTAATGAGATACTGCCTTTACGGTCGGTTGGAATTAATAAAAAATCTGACTTAATCAGGATACCGCCTATATGGTCGTTTGGTAATGTCATGCAAGTTTATATATTATAATAAGGGAGATATCTAAATTAGAAGTAATAAAAGTGGATCCTCTAACCCTGGTATTTTATTTAATTGTTAATTTTACCTTTTAATATTCAAGCTTTACTTTATGTCATTTTCTTTATTTATGTCTTTAATAGTCCTAGATAAATGTGGTAACTAAACCCCGTATCTAGAGTTGTGATGAATTCCAATATCACCGATTTATAAGTGGTTATTTTATGTTTTGGGTAATATAAAGGTTTATTTATTGAGTCTTAATATTAATGCTTCTTATTAACTGGCCACTAATAAGATTGATTTGGTAAACTTAAAATAAACTTGACGAATGAATTTTAGGTTTCAGCCTTAGACTCAATAGATCACGATCTCACCTTGGGGCAAGAGACTCTTAGGTAGATTTCCTTTCAGGATAGACACATACTTGTAGGGTGGGAGTAGCCACAATTGGAACTTAATCCTAATGAATTTAGGTAATTTGGTTAACATAGACATATGATTAATTGGATTACTTTGGGTGTTTGCATCCGACCATCAACATAGGATTTTGCATATTTTCGTGTTCCAAGTTAATAAACCGATATATCACACAACCATGAGATAATCACTTCATCTTTAAAAGATATTGGAATGATTCACAACCCTAGATAGTTTTATAATATTGATTTTCCCTTAATTTACTTTCGCATTGTTTTATTTACTTGTTTCAGACAAAAATCACCATCCAACCAACAATCAATCAATTAGATACTCGTAGAATTTTAACTTCAATCAATTAATAGCATAGGTATTAAGTCCTCATGGGATCGATATATTTTATACTACTTGAGCGATACGTGCGCTTGCGTAACGTGTGTGTTTACCACCGATCAGTCTGCGATCTGAACCTCTCTGAGTCGGTCCCATATCACGTCGTGCATGGGGAGGGGCGGTCATTTATTGTTGTCTACTCAGACCATCTTGTTGTGGTCTAACTCTCTCCTCTGACCTCGGCCTCTTCCGGGATTCCTTCTTAACCTGTCTCTCCCTAACCCGAGCCTCAAACCGGAGAGCAGCGTCTAAAACCTGAGTATAAGTAGTAGTCTCTGTAAAATGATTGGATCAAAAAAGGTAATCCCGAAGTCCATCTACAAACCATTTCACCTTCATTTATTCAGTACTAACCAAATATGGGGCATAATGGGATCGTCGGGTAAACTGTATGCCATACTCAGAAACAATCATCTGCTCTCCTTGAACCAACTGCTCAAACTCCCGAGATCTGGCATCTCTAATACTCTGAGGTAAAAACCTGCTCAGAAATGTTGTACTAAACTCAGCCCAAGTCATTGGAGAAACACCATGTCATCGGTTACCTCGAAAAGCCATAAACCAAGTATTGGCGACATCCCTCAACTGAAAACTAAGCAACTACATTGCCCTCTCTAATGAACACCTCAAAGTTGTACATATACGATCCGATTCCTCAATAAATCCATAGGGATCGGGGGATGACTCTACTCCCTAAAATGTGGGTGGACAGAGTTTCCGAAAATCATGTAAGGAAACCGGCAGCTCCCGCTGCTGTATCACCTGAGCTGTCTCTGGGATAGGTCTCTGCGATAAAATAAAAGGTCTTGCTTGAGGAGATATAGTGTCTGGTATCACTGGGGGAACTATTGTCTGGTGAGCCAAATGAGGTTCTACAGGTGGAGGTCGAATAGGAATTGTAGGTTCTGCAGCTCTCGGCTTTGGGCTTGGAGGCTGCTGCTGTCGGGTTGCTAACTGAGCAAGGGCTGCTAAAATCCCGCAGCTAATTTATCATTATCATGAACTACCGGCCCTGCCTCATCTACTCTCATAACCCCCTCTTGTACCGGTTCCACCCTCTGTCTCATATCTGTATCAGGGGGAGGTGCCACTAATCCCTGGTCCGGATCTACATTCTGAAGTGCCCTATCACGCCTAGGTCTACCTCTAGCTCTGGTTCTAGGTGGCAAGATATCTAAATAATCAAGAAAGAAAACGGTCAATTAAATTCTAGAAAGATTTTAATCAATTAGAATGAGACATATCTCGGGACATAATACCAGAGAAATAGTCTCTTATATATTAGTACCCCGGGTATACTATATATATAAGACACTACCACTCTCTCACTGCAGTCACTAACTCCCAAACCATGCTCTGATACCAACTTTGTAACATCCTCAATCCGGGAACATTACCGGTAGGTGACAGATTCCACTACCACTTAAGCCTCTGACTGAAATCGGAATTCAACCATTCTTTTAACAGCACACATAACAAAATAGATTAACTCTATGAACCATTAAACATAAAACGTACACAAAACAGTTATTGTACAACCACATATATACATAGGCTATACATCACATAAACCAAAAGAGACTACATTCTATATGAATGTAGACATGACATGATGAACCCACACAACTAGTGACTGCAGTGCTGCTCATGTCCCTGATCCATGTCTCCCAAAAGATAGTCTTGGCTCACAAGTAGAAGAGTCCTGCAAAAATCTGGAGAGTAGGGGTGAGTCCTAAAGAACTCAGTGAGTGGAGCTATAAAACATGAAAACAAAAGACATTAGAAAGTACTCATAATTTGTGAAACAACTTTTAAAATCCTTAAAACATAAACCAGAGTTTTTCCTTTGAAATTTTTTTTGTAAAATCATTTTTGAAAACATTTGTGTCATCATCAGAAGTATCATCGGTCATCATGTACATAATCCAGTGGTCTTGGAGCGTTACATCTCGCCGTCCCCCAAGCCATTAAACCAGGCAACAGTGGTGCTATCAGTGCCACCAACTTGTCTCTGAAAATCCGGGTCTAGGGGACTCGATATCCCACTAGCCCAATACCCATGATCTAGAGGCATTTGTCATCTCTAGTCATGTATCTCATGTGCACACGTCTATATCCGGATTGGTTACTGATATCCGTCAATTCCATATTCGTCAATTTCATATTTGTATCAAGTTACATCTGATGTGGGTTTTTCCTCCATGCCTCCAAAATCATAAAATCATACTTTTGAAATTATTTTTATCATCAAAACATTAATCTGAAACCAAGCTTTATCGAAAGCTTAAATCATAATCTCATTCACATGAAATCATCATTTCAAGTAAAATCATTAAATCAACAATCTCCAAAATCATATCTGAAATCAAATTTAAAAACCCTGAAATAGGTACTCCACTCACCGTGATATGGCAAGTCGGGTGCGGTATACGGTGTAGTTGACCTCCGAGTGGCTTGACATTGATCTAATGCCAAATAAATCGTTAGTTTTCCTTGTAATGATTTGCAAAGTATATGCAATACATAGTTGTTGTTCTAAGCTTATGACATGACTTATAATGTGTATACACACCTCTATGAAACCCCTTAGAGTGCCCCCCAATGTATTAGGATAAAACTGGAATCAACAAAACTAAAACTGAAATTTCGATCACGCGTCGCGACGCTCCCCTATCAGGTCATTGTTTTTGGGTTTGAGAGATGAAGATTTTCTACAATTAAGCTATGGAGTTGATTTGAAGAATGAGAGAAGAGAGAAAAGGAGAAAACATAGGGTGTGGGGAGCTTTTGTATCCTTCCATTTTTTATACTTGAAATACAAATGTTGGACATTTGTTGATAAGGCTTAACAAATGTCACTAAGCCTTATTAACAAATGTCCACAAGTCTAGGTATAAATAAGCATGTATTAAACATAATGGTATTGGTCCAACTCTTATAATTCTTACCGGGCCTAATGATTTAACTCAAGTACTATAAACAATGCGACTAAAATCGGGCATTTATGCCATCTCCAAATTTATTCTCTACCGCTTGGGAAAAATTTTATTCCCCAACAACAAATTACTAGTCCAATCGGTTATGAGATTTTGAGTCATTAAAATTCTCTAACAAGTTATTTTTAGTCATTTTCTTTTAAATTATTTAAATTTATGAATTCTCCATAAAATTGTTTAAATTTGATTTTCATATGCTTATTTAACAAGTATTATCTGTTGGGGTTGGTGCTCAGAGCGCCAATTCCCGGTTGTATTTCTTTATGAATACTACAGTAAAATGTTATTATTGTTAATAATATATGTCGTTTCTATAATATAATGTATCTTTCAATATGGTAAAGACGTAATGACCTTAGAATGATTAGTCATGGTGCTGTTGCAAAAGCGTCGCAACTGACATTGAGTAGTATCATGACGTTGTCATTCTCAGACAGTTCCTAGTCAATGTTTACACTACTTGGTCAGTATAGTAAACTCGTTGAGACCGGTACATGTCGTATACTGGAATATATGATTCCAATGGTTTCTCAATGAACCATAAGTCTTGGAGACTAGTATAGACGTGTAGGTGTTTATAGCGGATAAACACTGAACGACTCACCAAAGATTCTTAATAGATGGTACACCAACGTCAATAAGAATCTTATTGGGTTGAGTAGCACTTGTGATTCTTAGACTTGAGATGCCACTGTGGGCACATGAGACATCTTCTACACTTAGATGGCAGTCACGTCACTAATCTATTAAGATCAAACATCCGCATGTTCGTTGGGTGTAGATAGATCCTCAGGGTGTCCTGTGTGTATCGAGATAGGATCCGTCAGTTCTGTGTATCAGAGCATAGGTAGTCCATATGATTAGCAATCAGATAAAAACCATGGGCCCGTGGTACAATTTAGAAGTTAGTTCTAAATGTTCTTTTTGAGATTGCTAATAGAATAGTCGACTAGATAATCCCTATAGAGATTTGACGTTTACATTTATATCTCTGGGATTTATCTGGATACCTGTGACGGAGGAATTATACATTTTCCATGACCTCGACCTGTATGATTCAGCGAGTTTATCCGTGATCGTCATAATTTATGGGTGGATAAATTATGGACACGAAATGGATTTCGTGACGGATATGCCTGAATCTAGAGAGTCTCACTAATGAAATATACTCGTAGAGCACTAGGGAAACAATTATAAATAATGTTGATTATTTATAAACTCGTTTAAAAGTTAAACGCAAAATACATGTGTAGGGACCCGATAGTCATTTCCTTAATTTTTGTGTATTTGTATTTAATGCTTGATTAATTCAAATACACATTAATTGATTGTCAAATTGAGATATTTGACTAATATCATAAATTTATATGTATTTTATATTTATTGTAAATATAATACATATATTAATATATTTATATTTGATTAATTATTGTTTTTTTAATTGTTAAATGATTAAATTAATTAAAGTATGAATTTTTTAAGTTACGATATTTTATTTAATGACTATTGCAATTGTTGACTTGGTTGAATATATCATTAAAGTGTAATGATCATTAAAACAAGTGGACAGTTGCAAAATTAAATGAAATAGAAACAAATATCTAGATATTTATTTTAAGCAAAATTCGGCCAAGGCCAAATTTTTTTGTATAAATTGTTTTGTTTTTAATTTTAGGGTTTCATTAAGTCAAAACCATTACCAAAAACTCCATTAAAATACAAAAAAAAAAAAAAAAAAAGCTTGAGAGAAAAAGAAAGAAACAAAGGAAAGCTTGGATTTTAGTAAGTTTTCTCACTTACTATTAGAGAGGAAAATGTTTCTTAAGTTCTAAGCTATATTTATGAGTTTCTTATGTCTTTCTATTCTTTATTCTTTGTCTTTTTGATGGATGGAAGTTTTGTAATGGGGTTATGCATGTATAAGTTCATAGAATGCTTCTAATTTGTTTACTAGCATTCTTTTGTATGTTTGAGAAACTTGTTGCTAATCTAGAGTTGTTGACCCACTCTTAAATGACCTAGATTTGTTCTATAGTTGTTTCATTGTGGTGAGGTTTGATTGTAATGGAAGAAACATGATTGAAGTATTGGATTTAATAAATTTGGTCTAATTTGTCCAATTTGAAGAAATTGTAAACTTAGGTTTTGAGACC
Source organism: Zanthoxylum bungeanum (assembly GCA_019454045.1). Taxonomy (NCBI): domain Eukaryota; kingdom Viridiplantae; phylum Streptophyta; class Magnoliopsida; order Sapindales; family Rutaceae; genus Zanthoxylum; species Zanthoxylum bungeanum. The sequence goes on from SKCR01029780.1 coordinate 60,574, forward strand.
ACTTCCAATTTTGGGGCTTTTCATTTATATGGTGTATTGGGATGTGTATATGATACATATTAAATCTTATATTGATTGGATTTCATTTGCATGTGTTTTGAACAATGGAAGTGCAAAATGCACATCCCCCCTTTGTGAGGCTCTCGGCCTTGGTGGCTAAAATTGGGATTTTAGTTGAAAATTGTATTTTGATATTTGGGATATGTTAAATTCATATTAGTAATGATTTAGAATCATTCAAAATTGTTTTGAACAATTTCGGACTAAAATGAACAAAATACAAGGTTTATGGGTAATTCGGTAAATTCACATAAATTTGATTTAATGTGTTTTATTTCATAATTTAATTATTGGATAATTAAATAAATAAGTTTATTTATTAATCCGAGAAAAAGTTTTGAAATCAAAAAATTTTGATTTTCCACTATTCCGCTGCTTTACCGGATTTCCGCATAAAACCCCTACAAATGTATCAGAGCGAGTCTGATCTAGGACCCCTAATATGATTAGCCCTTTAATTCAATGTTTAATAATGTTTTCCTTGACTTTATACATGCATGTTATAATCTAATTTGATTAGATTTAGGGTGTATGACACTTAGCGGAAAATCCCTAATTAATAAGGTTTAAATGTAATTATGTATTTGATGCATGTTATGTGGTCCGTCTTGTCAATACGGTTTATAAATATTTCTCAGGACTACATCCGAGATCGTGACTCTGTTGTGACGGTGTAGCCGATAGAGATTTATTTATACCGGATGTATATCAGATACTAGATAAATTCAAGCGAAAGCGGAATCCTGAACGTGCCCTAGCTGTCAGGGTTACGCATGTAACTTGAGTTTATCATTGACGAGTTTAAACTTGGTACGTCTCCTTGTGGGCTTGCCTTAGTAGCGACAACGAGAAACGACCAGGACCGGAAACCCATGAGTCACTAGTGAGTGATTGACAAATGAGTTGTCTACCTGATGAATATACGTAGGCGAGACCGTGCCTCTGCTGTGAGCTGAAATATATTCACGGGATCCACCTTTCACTATTTGTATTTAATTTAATTATTAAATCTTTGTATTCTGTTTGGGGATTACAATATTGCATGATTTAGTGGGAGGTGCATTTTTAGATTAAAAATCCATGATCTAGTTTATGCTTATGATATTATATGAAACTGCTTAAATTTCTGCTAACAATTTTTCGTGATCTATATGATAGATTTGCGATGGCGGCACCATCCACTAATCAGTTTGCGCGTATGCTTGATGCGAACAAACTTAAAAGCGCTGATAACTTCGCCGATTGGGATCTGGATTTGAGGATTGTCCTCGATTTCGAGAGGTTGGGATATGTTCTTGAGGGTCCACTGCCCCTTGCAGTGGCAGAGGACGCTACACCGGAAGAACGCGAAGTCTTCCAAGCTTGGAAGGATGATGATTTAAGGGTTAAATCATACATCTTAAGTTTGCTTTCACCGAGACTCAAGAAACAGTATTATGGCATGTCAGATGCTTATACTATGATGACACAATTAAGACAATCGTTTGAGAACCAAGAACAAGTTTTTGTTCATAAGGTCGCAATGGAACTGTTCCATGCGCGATTGGATGAGGGGCAAGCTGTTAGCCCACATGTTCTTCAGATGATCAATTTGATCAATCAACTGAGGCAACATAATCTCATTCTGAATGACATTCTCGGTAGGAGTGTCATTCTTGGTTCGCTCCCAGCTTCTTATCGCCAGTTTGTGATGTATTTCAACATGAACGGGATTATCTGCACCTACCAAGAGCTGCATAGGATGTTGCTTACGGCAGAAGAGGACCTCAAGAAGGGAGTACAGACTCGCCCTCCGAGACCTACTTCTCTATCTGCTTCTTCCCAGACTTGGTCGAAGGGAAAGAATAAGAAAGGGAAGAATAAGAAGAAGGGTCTCGGTCCTCAACCACAGGTAAAGATAGCAAAGCCCAAGAGGGATTCTGAAGACAAGTGCCATCAATGCAGCAAGGTCGGGCACTAGAAAATGAACTGTCCTGACTACATTGCCCAGCTAAGGAGGGAGAGAGCATCTACATCAGGTAAATTTATTTTTCCAGTTATTGATTTATCTTTGGCTTTAGAAGCCGTTACATCCAACTGGATTTTAGATTCTTCTTGTCCCATTCACATTTGCAATTTGTTGCAGGTGATGAAGGAAAGTAGAAGACTGAAGCCTAGAGAGATGCAGTTGCGATTCGGGAGTAGAGACTCTCTGGATGCAGTTGCAGTGGGAGTATGCGAGATCTCATTGCTGAATGAGACAGTTTTGTTAAATGAATGTCATTTTGTACCAGGATGTGTGGCTAATATTATATAAATTTTTGTATTGGATAGAGAAGGCTTTCGTATTAATATTAAGAACTGTTCTTTGTATTTATATGATAAAAGTAATATTCAGATCATTTGTGTCCAAACCAGCATGGTCATTATACATTGCAATCTTCAAAACATATTTTAAATACTGGAGTTAATAAACGTAGTTTACCTATAATTAATAATACTGAACTTTGGCATATGCGGCTGGGTCACATAGGCGTTAAACGCCTTACCCAATTGGTTAGGAATGGTTTGATACCAGATCTTACCATTGAATCCTATCCAACTTGTGAATCTTGTATTCAGGGTAAGATGACTAAAGCCCCAATTTCTGGTGTTGGACACCGAGCCACTAACTTACAGGAACTCGTACATTATGATGTATGTGGTCCACTAAGTCAGACTGCTCACAGTGGTTATTCGTACTTTGTTACCTTTACCGATGATTTTTCACGGTACGGTTAGGTGTATTTGATGCGACATAAATCGAAAACCTTTGAAAAGTTCAAAGAGTTCCGAAATGAAGTAGAAAAATAAAATTGTCAATATATTAAATGCCTTCTATATGATCGATGTGGTGAATATATGAGTGGTGAGTTCATGGATTATATGAAGGAGAATGTGATTCTCGCTCAATATACTCCTCCAGGTACTCCACAGCACAATGGAGTGTCTGAGAGGAGAAATCAGACTTTATTGGATATGGTCCGATCGATGTTGAGTTTCACAGATTTGCCCAATTATTTATGGGGCTACTCTCTTTTAATAGCTGCACATCTTTTGAAAAAGATTCATTTAAAAGCTGTTCCTACGACACCGTATGAGATATGGTTCGGTAGGATACCAAATCTTAGTTACATTAAGGTTTGGGGTTGTCCTGTGTTGGGTTTCTATAGTCCCCAGGATCGAATAAAGCAATGAAACATAAATGCGAATACACGAAGAAGTTGCGGAATACTTACATCGATCGATTGAGGCGATGCGGTGAAGAACAAAAACTATTTATCTCACTCTAAGGTGGTCACGGCAATGGCAGTTTTTGGCTCCTCCATTTTCGGTCCAAGCTCCAAGCTGGGTGGTGATTCCAAGCTCACAAGTGGGTTTCCCTATCACCTTCACAAGACTCTATTGTGTGCTAGCACTTAGGAATTTTTGCCATAAAAATTTCTTAGCTTCTCTTTGGCTCACGGTGAAACCAGTGAAAGAAGAAATTTTGCCCCTTGGGCGTGAAGATGGAGAGAAGAAAGAGAGAGAGGAGAGTTGTGTGTTAAGTGTTGGTGGTTGGTGGTTGGCAAAATGTGTATCTAATACACATATTTGATTTTTAAAAAATCAAAAAAAGATATATTATTTTTGCTTTTCCAAAAAGTCAAGGCTTTTAAAGCCAACAACCATTACCAACAACTTCCATCACTATTCACTCAATCAAGTGACTACACATCACATCACTCAAAGTGACAAGCGATTTGACGCTTGATGTGACTAGCGATTTGACGCTTGATGTGACTTGTGGGCCGCACTCTAATTCGAAATGCGAATGCGCCCGCAAACACTCCCGAGCTCGAGTTCGTTAATTCCAAATTAACGAATTTTCCGTTGCGACGTAATTAAATAATTATGCCTAGCAAATTCACTATTCACGTCGCTAAGGAATTAATTCTAAATTAACTCGTTCACCCGAATTAAAATCTAATTTCAATTCCGCGTCGAAATACAATTTCGTATAATATATCGAATATATTATTTCATCGATTAATTCCAAATTAATCATTTTCTCTCTTTAATTAATATTTTAGCCCAGATAAAATATCTCCGTAATTAATCCCAGATTAATTTTCTATCTCATCTAATTAATCCCAGATTAATAAAGTGCGAGTCATACGTCATCGGTGAATCTTCGGGAAGCGACCCATGAGATCCCCGGATATGTTGGCAGTAAATTCGGTCGTCGGACTATCCGAACACGTACGTACCTAGTACTACGTTTTTACCGATTTACAAGACAAGGTTGGCTTCTAGCAAAGCGACATGCCTACCCAATTCTCCAGAAATATCCTTACAGGAATATGTGATCTATATCAGGCGTAGTATACGTAGTATTGTGTATCTCAATCCAGTATCGGATGTCACGTGCAAGGCCTGGGGCTGGAAATGTGTCTGCTCCGTACGAAGCACATATCGGATCTCTGGTAACTAGTCTCTATAATCGGATAAACATGACCTAGTCATAATATCCCGATAGCTGCAGCATATAAGAGAACGAGCTCTGTATCCTACGTGATCATCATCTCCACTATTACTGGAGTGATACTTCCATCTCGACATCACACCCAATACACTACGATTCTCAATATACCCAGAAGAGGCGTACACAAAACCTGTTAGAGCCCTGGATGACCAAAACCAAAGTACATTGATTGTCGCAAGTATTAGCGGTGCAAGTCTCAGGTTAAGACCAAATACACCTACCCTGATTCGGACTTCCATAGACACATAGTAATACTACCAATGAAATTCTGAGGGGTCTATCCAGAGCGAAGTTGTTTTCTGTACCATCGGTAAAACACAACCTCCTACTACACTTGCATGAGTATCATATACCCAAATATATGAGAACTATGTCGTTATGCCCTCACCACGCGCACAAGTGTAATACTAGTCTTTTCCGCATTATCGATGTCCAATCTCGATAATACTCTGACTAGGGATATTTAATGATTAAACCTTCGTGGATTGATACTGTCTCATATCATCTCAATCCAGGAACTAATCATATGAACCTTTCATCATTTATACATCTTGGTGATCTAATCACAAATGATAAAAGAGCAATTTCCTTTGTCACATAGTTAATTTGTACAACAACACCATGATCTGTACAAATAGTGATGCTATGGGTCATTACTGTCCAACAATCTCCCACTTGGCCTATAGCCAGTCACTCGAGTGTCCTACACCCGAACTATGTACGGTTCGCTCAAACTGCTGAGGAAAGACTTTCGTCAGCAGATTTGCATGATTATCATCTTATGCGATTTATTCGATCATCACATCGCCACGATGTATGATCCGAACGAATCAGATGAATAGTCAAAGTATATATCTGGATCGTTGATGAGACCATTAATTCTTTAGCATGTGTTGTAGCCTAGCTCAGCTGCTAACATAATTATATCTAATATAATTAGATTATTATCGATCCAAAAGGCTTCTATTGCTGCCTCAGCTGCAGCAATATTCCACTTTTGTCGTTTATGCGGTAACAGTATCTTGCTTGGAATATTTCCAGCTCACTGTTCCATTATTCAAACTGTATAGTACCGTTTTGTGACTTATAGTCGTTATCGGTTAGGAAACCTGCAACAGTGAACCTAATCACTTCAAGTTCTCATTCTTCATAGTTTAAGACAGTATCCTTAGATCATCTAAGATACTAAAGCATGTTCTTAACATCAATCCAATGACCATCACTTGGATTGGCCTGATCGTGACTCCATATGCTCAAAGAGTATGAGACATCAGGTCGCGTACATTTATCAATGTACGATTTCTCAGAGATTATTAACAACTTTAAATCTATCCCAGTAGATCTTTATTCCTAGAATAAAGGTTGTTTCTCCCAATAATTCTACGGAGAATTTTCATGAAAGCCAAGCTTTCACCGATCGTTTTATGGGAATATCATTTCCAAGAAATGATATGTCATTATTATTTAGGACTTTCACTGTCAGTGCGCTCCCACTAACCTTCTTATATACACAAGAATCATTTTCGTTTTGAATCAAATCATATACCATTATGATTACATCAAAACGATAATTCCAAGAACGCAATGTTTGCTTCAATCCATACATGGATCGAATAACCTGCAAACCTTGTTTGCTAGTTTTGGTACGACAAAACCGTCAGGATGTTGTAAACATCCTCCTAAAGGTTTCCGTTAAGGAAAGAGGTTTTGACATTCAGCTGTCATATTTCATGAATGAAACATGCAGCAACAACAAGCATTATCCAAATGGATTTACCATGGCAATAGGTAAAAGGTTTCGTCGTAATCGACACAATGTTGATAACGATACCTTTTCGCTACAAGCCTAGCTTAGTACGTTGGTATGTTGCCTTCCATGTATGTCTTCCTTGAAGACTTATAGTACCAATAGGCACAATGCCTTGTGGTACATAAACTAGTATCCAAACTTAGTTGGTATACATGGAATCCATTTCGAACTTCATGGCACTTTGCCATAACAGGGAGTCGATACCTTGTATCACTTCCTCATACGTAGTCAGTTCGTATTCCTCAATAAGATTGACATCTTTATGAGGTGAGATCAGAAACCCAGACCCCAGGTTGTTTTCTGACTCTCTCCGACTTACGCGGTTCTTGTGTATTCGAATATTATGGTATAGTTTCATCCTTGATGAACTATTTGTGTTCCATTAAGGAATCGGTGCCTGGAATAGTATTACTCTGATTTTCATCGAGTTTTACTTTTCTCCCACTTACCACTGCATATAGGTATTCCTTTTATGAAAACCACATGGCGAGCAACAATTACATTGTTCTCTAGTGAGTTGTATAAGTACTATACTTTGGTATCCCTAGGATAACCTACAACTTAGACACTTATCCTATTTGGGTTTTAGTTTGGTATCATCCAAACATATGTCTAACATTCCCAAATCTTCAGGAATAAGAAAATCCAGTTTCTTTCTTGTTCATATCTAATATGAAGTCTGTCAAACAGATTTTATGGAACCTTATTCAAAATAAGTTATGCACTGTTAAATACGAATCTGTTGAAGGAAATGGTAGCTCAGAGCGACTCATGATTAACTTTATCATGTCCAACAAAATTCGGTTTCTCAGTTCGGACACACCGTCAAATTGATGTGTTCCGGGAGGAGTCCTCATTGAAAGAATACTATACTCTTTCAAGTATTTGAGAAACTTATTGCTTAAGTATTTTCATCATGGTCTAACCGTGATGGTTTTAATACTATAGCCGATCTGTTTGTCTACTTCGCGTCGAAACTGTAAAAGTTTCTGATCCGTGTTTCAAAAGAAACACATAACCATAACGCGATGCCACATCCGTAAAGGTCACGAAACATTCATGTCCACTTCTAGCCTTGCTAGATATGGGCCCACTTACGTCACTATGAATAAGGGATAATAGATCGGTGGCACTTGCACTTTTACCAAGTAAAAGGTACTTTAGGCACTTTGCCCAATAAACTAGATTCGTAGACTTTATTTGATTAGAATCAAATCTGTCCTAGTACCCACTCTTCGAAAGTGTGGATATACGAGTCTTGTTAATTGTGTCCCAGACAACAATGCCACATATAAGTCTCAACTGATTAAATCAGTTCGAGCTATTTGTTTGTCATGTTATACGTTTGAGATTTATTTATATTCAAAATATAAATACTGTTATTTACATCTAATGTATTTATCTCAATATCATCTTTATAAAATAAAACACTTTAGTGTTCTAGAATATAAAGGTATATCCGCAACGGATTATACTCTGATATAGAGATAATATATCTAGTCAAACTAGTTACATTGTAACAGTTTCCTAATTCAAGTACACACCCGAATGGTAGTTCCTAAACTTAGGTATCTACGGTTAAAACAGCGACTTTCGTCCCGTTTTCAATTCGCAGATCAATCTCAACTGAAGTCAGTATCCTGCTTATCAGCAGATTCTGCACACCAGTACATATTTATGTACCACACTTAGTATCTAAAATCCAATTTTAATACTAGTAGTGAACATATTTATGACTAACATATTTGAAGCCGGAGTCTTGCCCCTCTTCAATTCCTTCATGTCTTTTATCTTCCCATAAGATTATAATGATTTTGCCTTTGCCCTTTTCGGTACTCCAGAAGCCTTTGGCCAAGCCTTGGCCTTCCGGAATGTCGAAATAAGACGTGCATTGCGCTTCTTGCCTTATTGCAAACACTGGCTTTGTCTCCTTGAGAATTGCCATTAACTCTCCAAGAGTTTACTATTGCAATTTAGTCTTCTAAGATCTAAAGATAGATCTATGAAGATCCTTCAATTTCATTATCATACTATAATGATCTAATCATTAGTTCTGACTAAGAAATTAAGGAGTCTGTTTGGCAAGTTTAATGGATTAAGCACTAAAGTTATCATTACATGAGTATTCCAAATATCATGCTCTATTATTTGCTTAACTCCGGGCTTAGGCTTAATATGTTATTTTATCAAATAAAGTAACTTATTAGTTTTCAGGACTATCCTGAAATTATTCCCAATTTGAAAATTAAAGTCGTTTAAATACATTTTCACCCAGGATTATGTTTTAAACACCAATCTTTCAATTATCTTGATTCTAATAGTCCAACTATATAATCAACGATTTTAGGTACAATTTATTATAATGATTACTATAGTCCAACTATATAATCAACTATAATTTAATTGATTAAATTCAATTATATTGATTACTATAATCCAATTATAAAATCAACTATTAATTGAAATAGTTTGAATACAGTCCAACTGTTAATTAAAACAACAATTAAATATTAGTCCAACTAATAAATAATTTATTTGACGAAATATTTGAATTGAACGCGTATGGCAAGTAACTAAACGAATATTGCAAATTTAATACTTGCCTCCCACTATTTTTCGACGAGCCTCTAACCCTCTGTGGAGTACTCGGGAAACCTTGTTTCCTAGTGGGCTAGGATCCCGTTAAATAACACACAATCTTGACTTTGGCCAACAAATTGTATGATAATTAACTAGGTAGATCTCTAAGATCAATTGGATCCCATCCAATTCCTAGATCCAGTATGGGGACATCCAAGTCCGAAACATATATCTTATATATGCCAATATATCCAATATATTACCTAACTTTTTTCCTCTGAATCAACTAAGCCTTGACTTTGGCACAACAAACTTAGTGATCCCAGTTAAGCGGAACCCATTGACCTTGGAAAGCTTCGTAATCAATGTCGATGGACAAGAAGTGATCTTGACTTTGGCCAACAAATCACAACTTGGACAAGACACCAATATGGAACAAAGCCTTCATGATTCAAACACATCCTCGACGGACAAAGGTCTTGACTTTGGCCAACAAACCATTGCCAGTCTTGGATCTTGAGTAAGAATCACTCAATGGAAGGAAAAACGTTTAATATTTTGTGAGGATTTTTCGCGTGCAAATTGGCAACCAATTTATTATCTTTGTTAAGGTCTAATCATCATACACCCTTAAACATGCATTCTAAACACATAATAAGGCGCATATAAATAAATAATAATGATATGCGGATGGATACTTTAACACATTGTTCCTAGAACAAATCTCTCAATTTCCTCTCTCCCGCTAGCACAAGTATTACTCGACCTGTTACATAACACTTCTAAAGAAACCTCATTTACATTGAGGGGAATAGGTGAGAAGAGAAATACAAAGAGTAATGAGGTAATAGGCTGGACACGCAGGTCCAATTAAAAAATTCTAAATTTATTACAACAATTTCCAAAATTGCCCCACCCATCTAATATCCATCCGATATACATTATTCATGCATCGCAACCATGTATTCACACAAGCATGTTATCAATCAATCTAATCCAATTAATTAATCTGATAATTAAATGACCATACAATGTTCAAACAACGATTTGATTTTGCGCGAGTCAAACTCGTTTTGCGAATAAGTACTCAAAGTACGAATTCTTGATTTATATTAAACTACAAAATTAAATCCAATTCAATTTGTATTTAATACTAATTCGCTATTTAATTCCAAATTAAATATTACACTTTATTAACGAACCTTTACAACTTAGATTCTAAATCTAACTGTTACAGGTCTCAAAGCCCGATTAACATCCAATGTTAATTTAATTTAAAATCCAATGGGCTTTTAATTAATTTCTTAAGGCATGGACTTTTGGTCAATATGGGTCAAACCCAAATACCAAAGCCCATTTAAGGAATCACCCTTATATGCCTAGAAACCAATTTAGGCCCATTAGGCCCAATTAATATATTAAGGTCCATTAGTCATAATTGGACTTTATGGATATAGTTTTGGGCCCAATTGGATCCAACCAATTTAGTCTAAACCCATATTAGTACAACCAAGCCCATTAAAGCCCAATTACAACTTTTAAACCCAATTCCAAATTTGGCCCAACATAATTAAATTCCAAAATTCCAATTTCACAATTTAATTACTCAAAGTGTAAGCCATAATTAATTACCCAAATTAACATTTCCAAAACATCAATTAGCCTAATTAATTATACTCATTAACATCAAAACATGTCCAACACATTTTAATCAAAAATCAAACCCATTTCATGCTTTCTTTGTCTCGACAATTAGGGTATTTTATGTCCAATTTTAAATCCAATCCAATTGAATCTTAAATCAACATTACCCAATTGATTTCAAGTCATCCAATGAATCAAAAATCAAAAAATACCAAGACATTCAGGGCATCATACCATTCGGCCAAGCCAAGATATTGGGCAAAAATTGATCCAATCAAACTTCAATTAAACATCATTCAAGCATACTCAATCAATTAATTTTATCAAATCATGCTCAAATACAATTTACCCAATTTTAACCCTAAGTTCAAGTTTCATGATCAACTTCGCTCTGATACAATTGTTAAGTTTCTACGGTCCCGAGGATCGAATAAAGCGATGAAACATACATGCGAATACACGAAGAAGTTGCGGAATACTTACATCGATCGGTTGAGGCGATGCGGTGAAGAACAAAAACTCTTTATCTCCCTCCAAGGTGGTCACGGCAATGGCAGTTTTTGGCTCCTCCATTTTCGGTCCAAGCTCCAAGATTTTGGGTGGTGATTCCAAGCTCACAAGTGGGTTTCCCTATCACCTTCGCAAGACTCTATTGTGTGCTAGCACTTAGGAATTTTTGCCACAAAAATTTCTTAGCTTCTCTTTGGCTCACGGTGAAACCAGTGAAGGAATAAGAAATTATGCCCCTTGGGCGTGAAGATGGAGAGAAGAAAGATAGAGATGAGAGTTGTGTGTTAAGTGTTGGTGGTTGGAAAAATGTGTATCTAATACACATATTTGATTTTCAAAAAATCAAATAAAGATATATTATTTTTGCTTTTCCAAAAAGTCAAGGCTTTTAAAGCCAACAACCATTACCAACAACTTACATCACTATTCACTCAATCAAGTGACTACACATCACATCACTCCAAGTGACAAGTGATTTGACGCTTGATGTGACTAGCGATTTGACGCTTGATGTGACTGGTGGGCCGCACTCGAATTCGAAATGCGAATGCGCCCCCAAACACTCCCGGGCTCGGGTTCGCTAATTCCAAATTAATGAATTTTTCGTTGCGACGTAATTAAATAATTATGCCTAGCAAAATCATTATTCACGTCGCTAAGGAATTAATTCTAAATTAACTCGTTCGCCCAATTAAAATCTAATTTCAATTCCGCGTCGAAATCCAATTTCGTATAATATATCGAATATATTATTTTATCGATTAATTCCAAATTAATCGTTTTCTCTCTTTAATTAATATTTTATCCCTGATAAAATATCTCTGTAATTAATCTCAGATTAATTTTCTCTCTCATCTAATTAATCACAGATTAATAAAGTGTGAGTCATACGTCATCGGTGAATCTTCGGGAAGCGATCCATGAGATCCCCGGATATGTTGGCAGTAAATTCGGTCATCGGACTATCTGAACACGTACGTACCTAGTACTACACTTTTACCGATTTACAAGACAAGGTTGGCTTCTAGCAAAGCGCCATGCCTACCCAATTCTCCAGAAATATCCTTACAGGAATATGTGATCTATATTAGGCGTAGTATACGTAGTATTGCGTATCTCGATCCAGTATCGGACATGCAAGGCTTGGGGCTGGAAATGTGTCTGCCCCGTACGAAGCACATATCGGATCTCTAGTAACTAGTCTCTATAATCGGATAAACATAACCTAGTCATAATATCATGATAGATGCAGCATATAAGAGAACGAGCTTTGTATCCTACGTGATCATCATCTCCACTATTACTGGAGTGATACTTCCATCTCGACATCACACCCAATACACTATGATTCTCAATATACCCAGAAGAGGCGTACACAGAACCTGTTAAAGCCCTGGATGACCAAAACCAAAGTACATTGATTGTCGCAATTATTAGCGGTGCAAGTCTCAGGTTAAGACCAAATATACCTACCCTGATTCAGACTTCCATATACACATAGTAATACTACCAATGGAATTCTGAGGGGTCTATCCAGAGCGAAGCTGTTTTCCGTACCATCTCTAAAACACAACCTCCTACTACACTTGCATGAGTATCTTATACCCAAATATATGAGAATTATGTTGTTATGCCCTCACAACGCGCACAAGTGTAATACTAGTTTTTTCCGCATTATCGATGTCCAATCTCGATAATACTCTGACTAGGGATATTTAATGATTAAACCTTCGTGGATTGATACTGTCTCATATCATCTCAATCAAGGAACTAATCATATGGACCTTTCATCATTTATACATCTTGGTGATCTAATCACAAATGATAAAAGAGCAATTTCATTTGTCACATAGTTAATTTGTACAACAACACCATGATCTGTACAAATAGTGACGCTATGGGTCATAACTGTCCAACATCCTGCTTATGTCAGGGTGACTCAGCAAGATAAGCTTTCGCCTCGAGGGCAAAAGTTTAGGTTTGTCGAATATCCTTCGAATATGAGGGGATATCTGTTCTATGATACCGAGCATCGAAATGTGTTCATAGCTCGCTTCGCAAAATTTCTAGAAGTAGAATTTTTGTCAGAAGGTGGTAATCATAGACAGGTTGAGCTTGATGAAGTCCAACCTGAAAACAATAAACCAACGGAGGAACCTGAAGTTCAAGCAGATGAAGGACCTTTAACACACACATTATGTAGGTCAGAAAGGGTATATAGACCTCCTGAACGCTTGTATTTGATACAAGAAAAGAGTTTAGATGTTCTCTTAGTTGAAGAGACTGATCCTTTCACCTATAGAGAATCGATGTTGGACATCGACTCCGTGAAATGGCAAAGTGCCATGAAATCCGAGTTAGACTCAATGCATGAGAATCAAGTTTGGGACTTGGTTCCGCTTCTCGAAAGAATTGTTCCTATCAGTTGTAAATGGGTTTACAAGAGGAAGCGCGGGCCTGACGGTAAGGTTGAGACTTACAAGGCCCGACTAGTAGCAAAAGGTTACACGCAGCGACCTGGCATCGACAACGATGAAACTTTTTCGCCAGTTGCAATGCTTAAGTCTATTTGGATTTTGCTTTCTATAGCTGCGTATCATGACTACGAGATTTGGCAAATGGATGTCAAAACGGCTTTTCTAAATGGATTTCTTGATAAAGAAATCTATATGGAACAGCCGGAAGGTTTTGCATCCAGCGAAAACTCGGGTATGGTATGTAAGCTTAAGAAGTCCATTTATGGACTTAAACAAGCTTCACGAAGTTGGAATCTTCAATTCGACGAGATTATTAGATCGTCTGGTTTTCTCAAGAATTCGGAAGAATCCTGTGTGTATCAGAAGGCTAGTGGGAGCATGGTCGTATATTTAGTCATATATGTTGATGACATCCTAATCATTGGGAATGATTTAGGTATGTTACAAAGCGTCAAAGCGTACCTCTGTAAGAATTTCTCCATGAAGGACCTGGGAGAAGCTTCCTATATTTTAGGGATAAAACTCTATAGAGATAGACAAAAGAGGCTGATTGGGTTATCCCAATCAACGTACATAGATAAGATCTTGGAACGGTATAATTTTGGTAACTGTAAGACATCAAACATATCGTTCAGACATGGGATTCATCTTTCAAAGAAGATGAGTCCACAAACAGAAGATGAGAATGTTAGAATGTCTAACCAACCTTATGTTTCATGTTTGGGTAGCATAATGTATGCCATGTTATGTACTAGGCCTGATATCAGTTTCGATGTTAGCGTAACTAGCAGATATCAGTCCAATCCAGGTAATGACCATTGGAAGGCCATTAAACATATCCTCAAGTATCTTAAAGGTACTAAGGATAAGTTAATAATTTATGAAGGAAACGAACTGCAAGTTAACGGGTATACGGATTCCGATTTCCAATCGAATCCCGATGATAGAAAGTCTACATCTGGATTCATATTTACCATTAACGGAGGTGCAGTTTGTTGGAAGAGTTCCAAACAGGGATCAACAGCAGATTCCACCACTGAGGCAGAATATATTGCAGCTTCTGAAGCTGCAAAAGAGGTTGTGTGGATAAAGAACTTTATCACAGAATTGGGAGTTGTCCCAAGTATCGAGAATGCGATTCCGTTATACTGTGATAATACCGGAGCCATTGCGCAAGCAAATGAACCGAGGGCGCATCAGAAGTCGAAGCATATGGAACGCAAGAACCACATCATTCGAGAGATTACGTCGCGAGGGGATATTGTCGTGTGTAAGGTACCGAGTAAAGATAATGTAGCAGACCCGCTGATGAAGGCCATACCTCCGAAGTTGTTTGATAAACACGTGGAGTCGATGGGTATCAGATACAATCGTTATTGGCACTAGAGCAAGTGGGAGTTTTTGTTGGGGTTGGTGCTCAGAGCGCCAATTCCCGGTTGTATTTCTTTATGAATACTACTATAAAACGTTATTATTATGAATAATATATGTTGTTTCTATAATATAATGTATCTTTCAATATGGTAAAGACGTAATGACCTTAGAATGACTAGTCATGGTGCTGTTGCAAAAGCGTCGCAACTGACATTGAGTAGTATCATGACGTTGTCATTCTCAGACAATTCCTGGTCAAGGTTTACACTACTTGGTCAGTATAGTAAACCCGTTGAGACCGGTACATGTCGTATACTGGAATATATGATTCCAATGGTTTCTCAATGAACCATAAGTCTTGGAGACTAGTATAGACGTGTAGGTGTTTATAGCGGATAAACACTGAATGACTCACCGAAGATTCTTAATTGATGGTACACCAACGTCAATAAGAATCTTATCGGGTTGAGTAGCACTTGTGATTCTTAGACTTGAGATGCCACTGTGGGCACATGAGACATCTTCTACACTTAGATGGCAGTCACGTCACCGATCTATTAAGATCATACCTCCGCATGTTCGTTGGGTGTAGATAGATCCTCAGGGTGTCCTTTGTGTATCGAGATATGATTCATCAGTTCTGTGTATCAGAGCATAGGTAGTCCATATGATTAGCAATCAGATAAAAACCATGGGCCCGTGGTACAATTTAGAAGTTAGTTCTAAATGTTCTTTTTGAGATTGCTAATAGAATAGTCGACTGGATAATCCCTATAGAGATTTGACGTTTACATCTATATCTCTGGGATTTATCCGGATACCTGTGACGGAGGAATTATACATTTGCCATTACCTCGACCTGTATGATTCAGCGAGTTTATCTGTGATCGTCATAATTTACGGGTGGATAAATTATGGACACGAAATTGGATTTCGTGACAGATATGCCTAAATCTAGAAGTCTCACTAATGAAATATACTCGTAGAGCACTAGGGCAACAATTATAAATAATGTTGATTATTTATAAAGTCGTTTAAAGGTTAAACGCAAAATACATGTGTAGGGACCCGATAGTCATTCCTTAATTTTTGTGTATTTGTATTTAATGCTTGATTAATTCAAATACACATTAATTAATTGTCAAATTGAGATATTTGACTAATATCATAAATGTATATGTATTTTATATTTATTGTAAATATAATCCATATATTTAATATATTTGTATTTGATTAATTATTTATTTATTTAATTATTAAATGATTAAATTAATTAAAGTATGAATTTTTTAAGTTATGATATTTTATTTAATGACTAAGTTGCAATTGTTGACTTGGTTGAATATATCATTAAAGTGTAATGATCATTAAAACAAGTGGACAAGTTGCAAAATTAAATGAAATACAAAACAAATATCTAGATATTTATTTTAAGCAAAAATTCGGCCAAGGCCAAATTTTTTGGTATAAATTGTTTTGTTTTTAATTTTAGGGTTTCATTAAGTCAAAACCATTACCAAAACTCCATTAAAAGAAAACAAAGAAGCTTGAGAGAAAAAGAAAAGAAAACAAATGAAAGCTTGGATTTTAGTAAGTTTTCTCAACTTACTATTAGAGAGGAAAATGTTCCTTAAGTTCTAAGCTATATGCTATGAGTTTCTTATGTCTTTCTATTCTTTATTCTTTGTGTTTTTGATGGGTGGAAGTTTTGTAATGGGGTTATGCATGTATAAAGTTCATAGAATGCTTCTAAGTTGTTTACTAGCATTCTTTTGTAAGTTTGAGAAACTTGTTGCTAATCTAGAGTTGTTGACTCACTCTTAAATTACCTAGATTTGTTCTATAGTTGTTTCATTGTGGTGAGGCTTGATTGTAATGGAAGAAACATGATTGAAGTATTGGATTTAATAAATTTGGTCTAATTTGTCCAATTTGAAGAAATTGAAAAATTAGGTTTTGAGACCACTTCCAATTTTGGGGCTTTTCATTTATATGGTGTATTTGGATGTGTATATGATACATATTAAATCTTATGTTGATTGGATTTCATTTGCATGTGTTTTGAACAATGGAAGTGCAAAATGCACACTCCCCCCCCCCCTTTGTGAGGCTCTCGACCTTGGTGGCTAAAATTGGGATTTTAGTTGAAAATTGTATTTTGACATTTGGGATATGTTAAATTCATATTAGTAATGATTTAGAATCATTCAAAATTATTTTGAACAATTTCGGACTAAAATGAACAAAATACAAGGTTTAGAGGAAATTCACATAAATTTGATTTAATGTGTTTTATTTCATAATTTAATTATTGGGTAATTAAATAAATAAGTTTATTTAATTAATCCGAGAAAAAGTTTTGAAATCGGAAAATTTTGATTTTCCACTATTCCGCTGCGTTATCGGATTTCCGCAATAAAACCTCTACATTATCAACATACATGATAACATATGATCATGAGTTGTAAGTGAAAATTTATTAATATTCAGTTCTCTAGTTTGTTTGAGGCAACACCTAAAACTAACTAAGCTTGTACTTAGTAATTGGAAATCTGGCCTCAGCAAGCAGTTATTATTCGCGTAAAATGATAGAGCTTGAGTTAAAAAATAATAGTGTGAATAAGTTTGATTTCGCAGCATCTCCAACTCGAGCAATTAAGTCCGTAAGGGTGTTTTAACACTTAGTTCCCTAAGGCCAACTGGTCTGGGAGTCACTGGCTCAAAGCTCGTTAAATGGGTTAAGAAGAAAGCTTAAGAAAATCATACACTCTTTTTTTTGTCATCTGAGATCCGAACAATTAAATCCGTATAGGAGTCTTAACACCTAGTGCCTTAAAGCCAACTGTTTTGTGAGTCACTGACTCAAAGCTCATTAGAAGGGTTAAATATGTATTATTATTTTAAAAAAAAATTATTTCCGTATATAAATAAACTAACATTGCCAACATGTGTGATTTATGATATAACTTTAGGATAAAAAAATTACTTTCTTTTTAACAAGACATGTGAGTATTGTGGGCACAATGAATTGATTGGTACTTTGTCTTATGGGTGTATGGAAGAATGGTAAAAAGTACAAGAGAAATTACTTATTTTATAATTTAGAAAAAAAAAACAATTACTCACTTGAATAAGAATTTTTCTTTTAAGTTTTCGCTTAAATTACTAGGGACTGGTAATAAGCTGGTTGGGGGTGTGATGAACACTAAAAAATGTAGATTTATTAAAAAAAAAATAAATCATTTTACATTTGTAGTTTCATTAATCCCTTTAATTTATCACATTTGTGAATTAATAATTAAATTTATGTTTTATATATTTTTATTGTGATTTTTATTTATTGTGTAGGTAAAATACTGTTTCGAATGTTCAATAGGAAAATAGACAAGAAATCTGAATTCCAAGACCCAAAAACGTAAAAGGGCGTGATAACTAGATTCAAATCGGACTTGGAAAATATTCACCGTGTTTAGATTGGAGACAAAATGAGCTTATGATATATTTAACTACACATGTATTTTATATAAATATATAAAACGAAACAAAACAAAAGCAAAAAAGACAAAAGGATAAAAATAATGGACAAAACAAAAAAAATAAAAAAAAATATCGGTGGAAAGTAATTGCAAGCTCAGCTTGCAATTTGCATAAGAGGTGTTCAGCGTCTCATTTTCCTCAGCAAAATTTTCATATGTCTTTCTTGAGACTTTGTGGGATGAGCTCTTGTGTGTATTTTTTCTTTTGTAATTTTTTTTCTTTTATTAAATTTTTTTTTATTTATATCTTATTTTGCTGATTTATATCATGTTGGGGTAAATGGTGAAATTAGTGGTATGAAAATATATGTGATTTTTATTTATATTATATTTTATAAATTGTGATAATTTCCCAAATAAAATTCATACTCTTTCTAGTTTATTGAGGACTCTTGACTAGTTGTAGACAGTCCCCGATTGACACAGGTAATACTTGAATCCCATAAATGAAAGAGTGTCGACTATTAAAGATCTGGATTAATTATAGACAGTACTTATATGGCTGGTTTTATATATTTGGCATAATTAAATACCTAACTGGACTTGTTATAGACAAACGTTATTACCGTTTTTATGGCTGGTTTTATATGTTTTGACATATTTAGTATTTTGACATGACTAATTATTGACAGGACGGATTACATGTGTTGACATAATTAATACCTAATAATTATGAAATAAATTGATTGAGAAATAATTATAATTTATATTTTATAAAAATATAAAAATTATTTTATATTTAAAATATCAAAAATGGATCATATAGAGACATACACTATTATGTCTAGTTGTAGACAGTCCCCGATTGACACAGGTAATACTTGAATCCCATAAATGAAAGAGTGTCGGCTATTAAAGATCTGGATTAATTATAGACAGTACTTATATGGCTGGTTTTGTATATTTGGCATAATTAAATACCTAACTGGACTTGTTATAGACAAACGTTATTACCGTCTTTATGGCTGGTTTTATATGTTTTGACATATTTAGTATTTTGACATGACTAATTATTGACAGGACGGATTACATGTGTTGACATAATTAATACCTAATAATTATGAAATAAATTGATTGAGAAATAATTATAATTTATATTTTATAAAAATATAAAAATTATTTTATATTTAAAATATTAAAAATGGATCATATAGAGACATACACTAAATCAAGTACTCAGTGATCAATTATGGATTAAACCACAAAGAGAAGAGAAGTACTTGTGGCATATGTACTTTTTAACTGATAAATGATGATTCTAACAAAACTCCATTAAAGAAAGAGAAAAAGCTTTATACATGAACAATAAAGTTATATGTAATGTACCCCCTTTACTGCTCAAATTTTTATCAGTGTCATAAGTAATTAATTACCAGGGGGACCACTGACATTTTTCCCTCCCAAGCAGGATGCATTGGTATTCCAGGAATGTCATCTAACAAATCGTACGCGGTTCTTATTTCCTAAGATAAATAATTCACCCTATGTAATTGGTGTATGTATCTATTTCAGATTCATGTAAATTTTATGTAAATTGTAAGATATATAAATATGTGGACTTTATGTGTATTGTAAGATGTGTACTTAAAAATTTCTATGTATGTGTGTGTATATACGGGGTCAGGTTCCGGTCCACACTTTACGGTCCATATAAAGTTTATATTTAGTTAAAAGACATAAGATTTTTTTGTCTTTATATGGCCTTACAGTCCACATAAAATCAACATGAACTTTACTTGAGTCTGACCGTATATATATAAGTTAAACATTTTTACTCCTTCAACACGCCAAGTGGCACTATCTTAAAATTATATCATTTATTTAATTTTATTTGTATTGTAAGATGTGCACTTGAGAATTTATATGTATATGTGTGTGTCTATATATATATATATATATATATATATATATATATATATATATATATATATATATATATACACGGGTCAGGTTCCAGTCCACACCTTACAGTCCACATAAAGTCATATTCAGTTAAAAGACATAAGATTTTTTTATCTTTATATGATCTTATAGTTCACATAAAGTTCACATGAACCTTACTTGAGTCTGACTGTATATATATAAGTTAAATATTTTTTTACTCCTTCAACACGCCACGTGGCACTATCTTAAAATTTTATTAATTAATTTAATTTAAATCTACATTTTAAAAAAAGATAAGTAGTTTTAAAATAAAATAAAAAATATAACTAGATAAGAAGTATTAAAATAATAAACCTATTAAAATAAGAAACATAATTTTTTTTTTTTGTATATTGAAAAAACATTGCACCACCTAAAAAAATTATTATTTATTTAATTTAAATCTAACTTTTAAAATAAGAAGTTTTAAATTAAGAAACCTCTTAAAAATTTATTTATTCGTATATTGAAAAAATATATAATAAGCACATAATAATTAAAAAAAAATCATTATCTCATACTTAAATTCTGATTTGTGTGCAATCCAAATAAAAAATCTATTTATATAAAATTCTCAAAATTAAACATTTTATTAAAATTAAATTAAATTAACTAACTTAAATAAATAAACATAAATAAAAAACATAATCATATATATAAGTTAATGCAACCCCCATCTCCTCAGCACCATAAAACCAAAATGATAATTGTCTTTATTTTTTCTCTTCAATTAATTTAGTCTATCAAGTATTAATAAAATAAATATAAATATTGTTCTTGAAATATAACAAACATGATCATATAAATCTTTTTCATTGTTTATTTATCTTCCGACAGAATGTCTAATTATGTTTTAGATACTCTTACCTTTTATTAATTATTCTATCGGCATCACAAATTTTGAATGCGATCAATTTCTTATTCTTAGATCATATATTTCTTTTGTTAATTTATTTTTTTTAACTTTTGTGCTAGATTATTTGGATGTGTTAAAATAAGAAAACTTACTAAATAAGAAAAACTATTAAACCTTAACACTATTATCCATCTAAAATAATATAAAACAAAATATCTAAAGCAAATCTACTCATAATTTTATTATATAAATAATATTAATATGACAATTAATATCATTTGTTAATATATTTACATTTTCAATTTTAGTAGTGACATAACTTTAGTTCATATCGAGAAAATATATCATCTCAAGTCATTCTTTATTTTATAAGAGATTTTTTAATTGACATAATAAGGATAACATTTTAATTTTGGTTAACTTGCGCAAAACACGGGCCCTATACTAATGTATATAAAGTGAATTTCAGTGAGATTAAGTTAAGAGATACACGAGTGAGGCTTCACTGAGGAATTTTTTAATTTAATAAATAAATGTGTTAGCACCTTCTTTTTATTGACATGTGTCCGTGACAAAACGAGTTCAATTGAGTTGTAATCTTTCATGAAGATCTTTGTGCAATTGGACTGGTTTCTGGCTGTTGTGCATCAGACATGTGTTCGTGGTGCGTTCGTTGTAATGTTCGAACGATTGGCGTTAGTGCTGCGTTCGTTATTTGATTCGAACGTGTGGCATTAGTGGCAAATTCTCTATTGGGTTCGAACGAGAGCATTCCAGAGAGAAAACGTTCGAAGCATGTTCTTGGTGCGTTCGAACGAGGTCATTCCAGAGAGCTAAAGTTCGTTGTGTGTTCGAGTGGCGTTCGAACGAGTCTTCACAGAAATGACGTGTTCGTGGAGCGTTCTAGTATGCGTTCGAACGCGACTGCGATCTGAACGCGTTTTTGGCCCTTTTCACTTTGAAAACCCTAGCCTTTTCACCCTACCTATAACTATAATATGTAGCCACCTTGCTCGATAGTTGAAACATATTTCCCTTAAGCCAAAATCTCTAAAAGCTTTCAACTATCTTTGATTCCACCATTGAAGACTTCTTATCTCATTGTCTTCTTCATTGATGGTGTGAATGTTTCTTTGATAAACCTGCAACACAACTTAACCCAAAATCCCTAATCCTTTAGAGTTCTTTAGGAAGAGTTTTGGTAGTCGGAGTTCCGGCGTAAGAGGTGATACAATCTACTCAGAGACTTCGGAGGTTCTGAAGAAAACTGTGGGTCGCGGGCTTGAAGAGTTGCCTTGAGTTCTTGCAGTATAGAGGTACTTGAGTCGGTGGAGTTGCCACCATAGGTCTTGACCATCGCTGTAAGTTTTTCTCTATATAGTGGATTCATGTGGTAGCCTATACCCGGAGTGGTTTTTTACTCGCAAGAGTTTTCCACTTCGTCACCAAAATTATTGTGTTGATTTTGTGTGATTGATTTAATTTTCTGCCTTAATTTATTATTATTGTTTTTATATTTACAGCATAATTAATTGTTGGATATTTTGGTTGCCTGTTATACATAGTAGCAGTAATCAGGATTTGTCTTGTTTATTGCGTTAAATTCCGTATATGGTCAGAACCTAGGCTAATCGCGAATTTTCAATTGGTATCAGAGCCTGAACTCGATCCTTGACCCATTAGCTATGGAACGTAGTCAACCCTTGAATTGTCCGCCATTTTTTAATGGCACTGAATATTTACATTGGAAGGTTCACATGAAAGCGTTCATTAAGTCCTTAGATGAGAGGGTCTGGATGACTGTTGAACATGGGTGGAAACCTCCTGTTGTTATTGTTGATGGGGTATCTTCCCCTAAAGATAAACTGACCTGGATCAAGGACGAATTTTATGCTAGCAATAGGAACAGCAAGGCTGTTAATGACATACATGGTTCTGTTTGTTCTCATGAGTTTAGGAGAATCTCAATGTGTGAGATAGCCAATGATGTTTGGGACATCCTGCAGACTGTGCATGATGGTACATTGTCTGTTAAAAATAATAGACTTCATGATCTTGCTACTAGGTTTGAGGTCGCTAGAATTAATGATGATGAGACCTTTGATCAATTTTATGTTGAGATTAACGATATCGTTAACTCAAGCTTTAACCTATGTGAGACTATTCCTACCAATAGGATAGTTAGAAAATCCTTAGATCCCCGCCTGATAAGTTCCTACCCAAAATCACCGCCATCGAGGAAAGCAATGATCTTGATCAGCTTAATTTAGAAGACCTCGTAGGAAAACTGCATGTTTATGAGCATAAACTTCCTGGTCATCTAAAGCCCAAAAATATAGCGATGAAGATCGCGAAGGAAGTTGTTCATGGTTCGTCTAGTGATAAGGATACCCTCACGGATCATGATTTGGCCTTATTTGCAAAGAAGTTTAGGAAATTTCTTAAGCTGAAGAAGAGTGGTCATAATAGTGACAGAGATATGGAGGATATGCCTAGAGAGAGTAGGCATAGCAGGAGTGAGTCTGGAGAGGATATGGATTGTAGATCACGTGGTGCCCAGTGCTATGAATGTGAAGGATATGGGCAAGTTAGATCTGAGTGTCCCACATACCTTAGGGCTAAAGGCAAGAAAGCCATGGCAACATCCCTTAGTGATTCTGAAGGTGATGTTTCTCCTAAAGGCAATTATATAGCCTTTACTGCTAGTGTGACTGATGAGAGAGAGAATGAAGTCAATGATGTTGATTCAGAAGTCTCTCTCGATGAGTTTGTTGATGAAAAAAGTCTTCAGGTAGCTTATATTGAACTGTTTAATGAGAGTTTAGCTATTAAGAAGACTAATATAGAGGTCAGTAAAAGGCTGAAAGCTGTGGAGCTAGAAAAGAATGAAGCTCAAGCCAAATTTGAGCAAAGCCTTTTGATGGTAGATGACTTAGAGGAGAGGAATAGAGGCCTAATTGATAGGGTTCAAATCTTAGAGACTGAACTTGAAGATGCTAGAACTCAGTTGTCTGCATTTTCTAGTGGGAATAAAAAGGTGGACCGTATGTTAGGTATTGTTGAGCCTAATTGTGATAAGGATTCTTCGTCCAGAGCTGTGTCTGCTTCAGCTAAATGTGACTTAGGTGAAACATGATGTATGTAGTCATGTGTTTCCTCTGTCTGTTCCTCCTCCTGTGACCCAACCTTAACTTTGAGGTGTTGTGGGTAAACCTCGCTCTCATTCGAGGTTTGTGCTTGTGTGCCATCACTGTGGCAATGCATGACACATTAGGCCTAAGTGCTTCATGTTGCACAAACAAAAGAAAAGGCCTAAGAATGTGTTTCCTAGATTTGATTCTTCAAATCTAGTGTCTCAAGTTTCTGCACTACCCAAACAAGCTCAATTCGTAGGTGAGAAACTTACTTTGTTGACTAGGAATTCTGAAGTGGAAGAGATTCCTAAGAAAATTTGGGTGAGGAAGCAATATGTCTTCCCTTATACTTCTGAATGCATTCCTCCTGACAGGCAAGATGAGAGTGCACTTCGGTGTAACTCTTCTTAGAAGTTGCTTTTGTTTTCCTATTGCATGTGTGTGTGCGTGTGTTTTATATTTTTGCAAGTTTTCTTTATTTTCACTGCAATATGGGTGTGTGTGTTCTGTTTTTGTTAAATGTCCCTTGGTATATAGGATGGAAACCTGGACTAAATTTCATAGCCGATTCCGAATGGACGGTAGTATGATCTGTACTCGGGATACAATTCCATGTACCATTCTATATTGACAAGTTGTTTTGTGTCTTTTTTGTGCTTTAAAACTGAAAAATCAAAAAAAAAATTATATAATTTGAAAAAGACCAAAAATATTTTTATGGCTTGTTAGAGCATGAATATCATGTGCATGTTATCCTGGTATGTAGGATATATGATTATGCATGTATGATATGCTGTTATTTTTGTTGATGCTCTATATGCATATCTCTGTGCGATAAAAACTCTTGGTATATCTTGTGCTTGCGATTCACATACACGATTTTATTTTATCAAGGCTTGGTCGTATGTATGAGTTTTTGGAATGGCAATCTAATATATTTCATGCTTTGTTTGCTCAATAGTGTGACCTTTGACTATTTGACCATGTGATATCCCCTCATGCAAAAGCAAAAAAAAAAATTGAGACTCAAGTACAAAAGAACCAATGTGGCCAAATTCAAAGGACAAGGGCAAAAACCCTTCACTCGAAAGAGTTGTTAAATATGAGCTCATGATATTTATGGGGTAAACAATATAGCATGCAACCAATGTTGCTTATTTTTCAGGTCCTAGTGGTACTGAGTTTGAACACCTATTTTGTATACTTGGTTTGTTTAGAGATGGATTTCTTTGGCTGTATCCAGCTCATAAAATAAGGTCTTAAGCCTTGATTCGTTGTGCACTTTATTTTTCACACAAGTGCTTGATATATTTTGGTGTTTATGTCATATGCATAAGTGTTGTATTTAGCCACTTTTAAAATGATGCATATTGTTTCATGTAATAAACAGCTGAATACTGACTGGGTATCATTGTATCTGCTTGAAATGTTGTTTCAGTCAGTTCTGACAGGATTTTTGTTTATCTCATTGTGTGCATGCATATGCTTCATATCACTGCATAACATTTATTTTGCATATCATTGAGTGTTTACTTCTCATTTGATTATTTATTTACTAAATGAGCTAGCCTGTTAGTGAGGGGGAGTAAGTCATGTTTGTTTATGCTCTTGCATGTGTTTGTATCCTGTTGTTTTTCATGTTTCCTTCATCCTTTGTCATTTTGTGACAAAAAGGGGGAGGGTAATATATTAAAGGGGAGAGCCTTAATATATGGGAGGGAGTCGTAGATTATCCTTTAGTTATCTCCGTTTTAGAGGGAGTTCAAATTAAGGGGGAGAGGGATATCTACTTGTACATGCATGAGTTTTATACCTTTTTTATTTTATACTTGATAATCCTAATGCTTTTCATGGTATGTTGTTGTTTGTGGATGTTTCAGGTAAACAGGTTTTGTTGCTGTGGTGGCATTATTTTCAAGACTACTTGTTTATGTTTTAGATCGAGTCCTATTATAATAAGTCATTATTTTGTTGGTTGACAGTTGGCTATTTTTGTTTTTCGGTCTATTACTGTAGTCTTTGTATTAGGTAGTGTTTTGTCACGGAATGCCAAAGGGGGAGATTGTTAGCACCTTTTTTTTATTGGCATGTGTCCGTGACAAAACGAGTTCAATTGAGTTGTAATCTTTCATGATGATCTTTTTTCAATTGGATTGGTTTCTGGCTGATGTGCATCAGACATGCGTTCGTGGTGCGTTCGTTGCAATGTTTGAACGATTGGCGTTAGTGTTGCGTTTGTTATTTGGTTCAAACGTGTGGCGTTAGTAGCATGTTCTCTATTGGGTTCGAATGAGAACATTCCAGAGAGCAAACGTTCGATGCACGTTCTTGGTGCGTTCGAACGAGGTCATTCCAGAGAGCTCAAGTTCGTTGTGCGTTCGAGTGGCGTTCGAACGAGTCTTCACAGAATGACGTGTTCGTGGAGCGTTCTAGTATGCGTTCGAACGCGACTGCGATCTGAACGCGTTTTTTGTCCTTTTCACTTTGAAAACCCTAGCCTTTTCACCCTACCTATAAATATGACATGTAGCCGCCTTGCTCGATAGTTGAAACATATTTCCCTTGAGCCAAAATCTCTAAAAGCTTTCAACCCTCTTTGATTCCACCATTGAAGACTTCTTATCTCTTTGTCTTCTTCATTGATGGTGTGAATGTTTCTTTGATAAACCTTCAACATATTAAGCTTAAGACTCAATAAATAAACTAAAGAATTATCAATAAAAGAAAATCAATTATTAAGTGTGAATATTGTGTTTCATCACTTCCCTAGAATAAAATAAAATACTGGGGTTAGAGGATCCACATTTAATATTTTTTATCTTGGAATCTCACTTATTATAATATATATAAATTATTTTATGTTCTCTGCTTTCTCAGGAATTAATAATGTTAAACATTTAAAACCATCCATATAGGCGGTAATCCATTTAGTCCAACTATACCAGCCATATAGGCTGTAATTATCTGTCACATAAAGACCAGTCATATAGGCGGTAAAGTAATTTATATTTAGACCGACCATATAGGCGGTAATAAAGTATGCCATTAATTAATCCGGTTAAATTATAATTTAAATATTATAATTAAGTGAGATTTACCTAGATAATTATATTAAAGATTTCATCTTTTACCCCAGTGGAAATTTAACTACAAAACATAAAGTAAATAAATAAAAAGCTGTAATAAAAACTAAAAATAAAAATACATAATTTTAATATTACAATAATTTACAAAACTATATGCTTCCTATGAAATCAGGGAAAAAATCCCAATGAAAGCACACCAAATGAGGTGCTGAAAGCCTCAATTTATAGGCAGATTGGGGTCCGGCGTCACGACACCAAATTCCTTCTTGCGTCGCGACGCCAGGCCGTGTTGACTCGGTCAACTGCGCGTGGATGTTGACTGTTGACGCGGCTTTCGTCGACCCAATAGAAATGCAACACGTGGCACGCGGTAGTTTGGTCTCATGATATCTTGACACGTGGCAGCAGATGATTCACGGATGATTCGGTCCAATCAGAAGATGACACGTGTCACGCAGAGTGTTGGCACCATAGGATCGCGACACGTGTTCAGGCGTATTTTAGCATGATTGGTTCTGATGATGACACGTGGCATGACGCACGTTAGCATCCGACGCATTTTAGAAAATTTCTTCTGACTGGTCCATGTGTCCGGCGCAAGTTAGCAGGCGGCGCATGTTAGACGTCGCGACGCCAAAGGCTGGCGCGTCACGACGTGGCCAATTTACCAAAATTCCCTTTTTCGTCCTTTTTTGTTGTTTTGGCCCCAAATTGCTTCCAATGCTTCCCAAACTTTATTTATCTGCAAAATAACAATAAAACACATCAAAACGTTCACAAGACCCGAGAAACTATACATAATAATAGGTTAAATGAATAAGAAATATTGATATAATTACCACTCATCACACCCTCAAACCTAACATTTTGCTAGTCCTCGAGCAAAACACAATATAAAATAACATTAAAAATAATTAAGCTAAGCCACTTTCGTAGGGATCAATGTTGCATTTAGCGTATGCAACAAACCTTTAAACCCCTAGGTGTCCCTAGTGGACTAGTTGTAGTCTCGTGAGGGTTTACAACAATGATACCCACAAACATTTTACAAAAGTAAAAAGAAAGTAAAACTAATGCACACAAAAGCAAAAAGACAAGCGAAAAGATAATAAAGAAGTTAGTGACTAATCAGATGAAACTTTTACTCCAAGTTACTAATTGTTTTGTTTCTTTCTAAATTACTGAATAAGTAAATTCTCCGATTATTTTTACCATTCTCCATATACACAGCCAACAAAATATTAATCAACTCATTTTTGCCACAACAGTCACAAGTGCAGTTGATAAGAGAGTAATATTTGTGTCCTAATGTTTTATGAGAATTCACACCTTTTTGTAGCAATGGAATAATTTTTCTGATTTTTCTGATTTTTTCTTTGATTTTTGATTTTTTTTTTTATTTATATACAATATCTTCCATCTATGTAACGAGTGTTGGGTCGGTGGCTCCCAAACCAGTTGGTTTTAGGGCACCAGGTGTTAAGACACCCCTACGAACTTAATTACTCAGACTTCAGATATATATATATATATATATATATATTATATATATATTATATATATATATATATATATATATATATGCAGCATCTTTGATCCATGTAGCGAGCTTTGGGCCAGTGACTCCCAAATCAGTTGGCTTTAGGGCACTAGGTGTTAAAACACACTTACATACTTAATAACTCGGACCTCAAACGTTTTTTTTTTTTTACTCCATCACTTTTTGAGTGCTTCCTCCAATTAAACTGGAGCACTGAATATTACAAACTTTTCAATTTTAGCTCATGTCTGTATGCTACCATGCATATTGTTAATACCTGCCAACTGAGTATATGAAGATCCATTTTAATTAGTTTTATGGAGAATTCACAAATTAAATAATTCAAAAAAAATAAACAAAAATTAACTTGTTTCAAAAATGGTTTGAGATACGTCTCAGGAGTGAAAATTCCTTACACACCTATCTCTTACCAATTTCACATTTTTAGTCAAAATAAAAACAAAAACGTAAAATATTTTTGTAATTTTTTGAAAATTTTTCAATTTTTTTGAATTTTTCGAAAAATTTTGGACTAAAAATAAAAACAACACACAATTAAAAACAAGATATTGATCAACTAAATCCCTCCCCCAAACCTAAATGAGACATTGTCCCCAATGTCTTAAACAGTAGAAGAATAGTTTAGAAGATAATACCTGGTTAGCTGAAATTTTACAGGAAAAATTACCGATTAAGATCTATGTCCAATTTATGCTTTTTACCACGATCGCTATCTGACCATTTTTTAGTAATATTTCGACAGAATCTCCTCTAAAAACTCAAAATTTCCCCAAATTTACCCTAAAACTAACACTTCAAAAATCACAACAATGTCAAACTTCGCCCTCAATTCTACGAAATTCAATCGACCAGTCAATCCTCAAATCAGAAATCTGCCAATTACTCACTGCCAAACTTCCAAGTTCACAACCCTCCAATTTCAACAAAATTAATCAACCACAAACTCTTACAATTTTCGGCTATCCCCATTCACTACCAAAATTTCAAATCCAGTTGCATCCAATTTTTACAAAATTAACCACACAAAGTATCCACAAATTCGGCCTTTACCCTTTTTGTAAATTCAGAAATTGAAGAGCTAATGAAGAGTTCAAGAACGATTTTACCAGACCGAAAATGGTGATCTTATTTCTGGAAAAGCTGGATCTGAAGATGGAGGGTCTCAGTCTTAGGTGTCTGTTGGTCGTGGATCGGCTAAGTGAAAATGGCAATGAGTGGTTTCGGTTACTGATTTCTGACTCAGCAGTGGCTGATTTTGGTGAAGGCTCAGGATGACTCGGTCACGGCAATGGCTCGGCAGCGGTGGAATCGGCCGTTGGTGGAGATGATCTTTCGGCTCGTGGGTGGCTTCAACCGTGAGTTATGGTGGTTGGTTTCAGTTGTGGTGGCTTGGTCGTGATGGTGCTTGGTTACGGCAGTGGGTTATGGTGGTGGTTTCAGCTGTGGTCTCCGGTGGTGCGGTTGCGATGATGGTGATGGTGGGAGTGATTTCGGCTTGATGGTTAGGTGGCTCGTTTGTGGATTGATTTGCCCGGTGATGATGGCATTTCGGAGGACAATGTTGAGAGCAAATGGTGAAATGAAAAGAGGAAGAGTGTGGCGGCTGCTGGTTTATGTCCTGTAATCGAACCAGTGTCGTGACGCTGAAATTTGCCTTGCGTCGCGACGCTCGGTTGTTTTAAGGTTAGGGTTTTGTGTTTAGGCTTTGGTGTCGTGACGAGTAGGGTTTTCGCACCGCGACGCGGGATTTTTATTTTTTTTTGGCAAAACCAAGTCTTTCGACGGATAAATCCACTGGGACGCGTCTCAAGAGCTGACTCCTTACTCGGCCGTCTCTACTGGATTGACTTTATATCTTCGTGATTTTGTCAAATTTTTATTTTGTGAAAATCCCGCTTGCACTGGCTTGCTTTGTCCCAAAACATTCCGTCTTTATTTTTCCTGCAAAAATAATACAAAATTAAAAATAATTCTACAACATGTATACATAAAAAAAATATGAAAATAGAAATTATAACAAATTGCATGTGTTGCCTCCATGCTAGCGCTAAATTTTTCGTCTTCGGCCAAACGTGACTGAAATCTATCTATCAATGAGGTTTCAGCGTCGTTTTGGATGTCCGATTAAAGACAATTCCATAAGCGTTGCTTTTGAAGGGTCTCTTCCAACGGTAAGGTAGCAAAAATAATTTTGTCACATTCAATGCTTGTGCCACCTTTTTAATCTTTGTCGCTCCAGTAGTTCCTGAAAAGAAAGAAAGAAAATCATGAGGTCTCGTATGGTGCTTGACTTGGAATGGGAGTTCCATTATGTCAAGCTTCTGGGTGATATCTTTGATTTGTACTCCCCAAAACAGTGATGTTTCGCCTGAATGCTCTGGATATTCAATTTGGTCTGACAATTGCTCCTCCATTTGATCTGTTTCTTGTTCCATCTTTTCTTCACATATGTATTTTAGGATTTCCGCATTCAATTCTTCATCTGTCATCTGTGAAATGCATGCTCCATAAGTGTCAATCTGAGGATGTAAAGTTATGTCTGTTTTTAGGTCTTCATCCTCTGATCTGAGTGAAATAATTGGCTCAGGTAGATATTCTTCAAACATTTGTGCAATGAAAGCTCCAAGATCTTCATTTGGAGGATAGAAAGTTCCATCATCCTTTGTTGGTGTAGTTGGTACAAATAGCTCAGCTTCTTCATCCTCATCAGGGTCAAAAGAATAATAAAAATCAAATTGAGACTTTGTTGGTTCAGGCTCCTGAACTGATACCTCTGATTCTTGATACTGCTCAGCTTCGTCCTCTGTTATGATGTCATGATGAATCTCAGGATATTCGAAGGCTTCTTCAGTATTATTTGAATTTGCTCCGTGAGATATGTGATTCAGGTTATCTGTTAATTGTCTAACTTGATCTGTCATCCTCTGTATAGAAGCCGATTGACTCTGAATTTGTGCATCAAATTAAGCTTCCCGTTCTTCGAACCAATCTTTGAGCATGTGGATCAACTGATCTTCCTCTGACGGTTCTGGTTCTTGATGAAGATCGTAGATGGATGGTGGATAAGATGGAAAATGTGATGGTTCTCCGTACCTTGAATGATTCTGAAAATTCTGCCACTCTGAAAGGTATATGCACTGACCGCTCGGGTGGTTACCATCACATATCACACATCTCCCCATTTCGTTCTGATGAGCAAATGTAGTATTGATTGGTTCTGACATCCAGTGATAGTTATTGGGCTGGACAACAGGCCTCAGAAAATCATATTGTTGCTCCCAGATTTGGGGTGTATATTCTTCTAGTAAAGCTCGTGATCTCTCAATCTCCCAAAAATATTCCTTTTTTTTTCAACCGCCTGAAAACAAAAGAAAGAAATAAAATTACAGATAAAAATAAAGAAAATTAGATACAATTAAATTAGATAGCTTCAAAATTAATAACTCAAGAAAAATAAGTCCTTGGCAACGGCGCTAAAAACTTGACCGGCGTAAACACACACATATAACGCAAACGCACGTATCGTTCAAGTAGTATAAAAATATCGATCCCACGAGGACTTAATTCCTACTGTTGTTACTAATTATTAAATCTATTTATTTACAAGTATCTAATTAAGGGGAGAAGAGAATGATTGCTTTTGGTTGGTTGAATGTGGTTTTGCTAAATAAAATAAAAACATACTTAAAAGAAAATACTAAGGAAAATAACAAAAGACTCAAAGATCGAGGGTCGTGACTCCACATAATATTATTCTAAAGATGAATTGATTCTCTTATATATGTGTAATAAATCAGTTTGCTAACCTGGAACACGAAATTATGCAAAAGCCTATGTCGATGGTTAGACGCAAATACCCAGTATAACCCAATTGAACCATATGTCTATGTCAACCAAATTACTTGAATTCATTAATATCAAGTTCCAATTGTGGCTACCCCCCGACAGGTATATGTCTATCCTCTAAGGAAATCTATTAAAGGGTTATATATCCTCAAGGAAGATCGTGGGCTATTGAATCTAAGGCTGAAACCTAAAACCCCTATGTCTAGTTCATTTTAAGTTTACCACATCAATCTTATTGGTGATCAGACAACAAGAAGCATTAAGCTTAAGACTCAATAAATAAACTAAAGAATTACCACTAAAAAGAAAATCAATTAATAAGTGTGAATATTGTGTTTCATCACTTCCCTATAATAAAATAAAATGCTGGGGTTAGAGGATCCACATTTAATATTTCTTATCTAGGAATCTCACTTATTATAATATATATAAATTATTTTATGTTCTACTTTCTCATGAATTAATAATGTTAAACATTTAAAACCAACCATATAGGCGGTAATCCATTTAGTCCAACTACATCAGCCATATAGGCGGTAATTATCTGTCACATAAAGACCAGACATATAGGCGGTAAAGTAATTTATATTTAGACCGACCATATAGGCGGTAATAAAGTCTGCCATTAATTAATCCGGTTAAATTATAATTTAAATATTATAATTAAGTGAGATTTACCTAGATAATTATATTAAAGATTTCATCTTTTACCCCAGCGGAAATTTAACTACAAAACATAAAGTAAATAAATAAAAAACTGTAATAAAAACTAAAAATAAAAATACATAATTTTAATATTACAATAATTTACAAAACTATATGCTTCCTATGAAATCAGGGAAAAAATCCCAAGGAAAGCACACCAAATGAGGTGCTGAAAGCCTCAATTTATAGGAAGATTTGGAGTCCGGCGTCGCGACGCCAGGCCGTGTTGACTCGGTCAACTGCGCGTGGATGTTGACTGTTGACGCGGCTTTCCTCGACCCAATAGAAATGCAACACGTGTCACGCGGTAGTTTGGTCTAATGATATCTTGACACGTGGCGGCATATGATTCGCGGATGATTCGGTCCAATCAGAAGATGACACGTGTCAAGCGAAGTGTCGGCACCATAGGATCGCGACACGTGTTCAGGCGCATTTTAGCATGATCGGTTCTGATGATGACACGTGGCACGGCGCACGTTAGCATCCGACGTATTTTAGCAAATTTCTTCTGACTGGTCCATGTGTCCGGTGCAAGTTAGCAGGCGGCGCATGTTAGACGTCGCGACGCCAAAGGCTGGCGCGTCGCGACGCGGCCAATTTACCAAAATACTCTTTTTCGTCATTTTTTACTGTTTTGGCCCCAAATTGCTTCTAATGCTTCCCAAACTTTATTTATCTGCAAAATAACAATAAAACACATCAAAACGTTCACAAGACCAAAGAAACTATACAAAATAATAAGTTAAATGAGTGGGAAATAGTGATATAATTACCACTCATCAATCTTGTGCTTGCAATTCACATACGCAATTTTATTTTATCAAGGCTTGGTCGCATGTATGAGTTTTTGGAATGGAAATCTAATCTATTCTATGCTTTGTTTGCTCAATAGTGTGACATTTGACTAGTTGACCTTGTGTTATCCTCTCTTGCAAAAGCAAAAAATAAAATAAAAATTGAGACTCAAGTGCAAAAGAGCCAATGTGGCCAAATTCAAAAGATAAGGGCAAAAACCCTTCACTCGAAAGAGTTGTTAAATATGTGCTCATGATATTTATGGGGTAAACAATATAGCATGCAATCAATGTTGCTTATTTTTCAGGTCCTAGTGGTGCTGGGTTTGAACACCTATTTTGTGGACTTGGTTTGTTTAGAGATAGATTTCTTTGGTTGTGTCCAGCTCATAAAATAAGGTCTTAAGCCTTGATTCGTTGTGCACGTTATTTTTCACGCAAGTGTTTGATATACTTTGGTGTTTATGTCATATGCATAAGTGTTGTATTTAGCCACTTTTAAAATGATGCATATTGTTTCATGTAATAAACAGCTGAATACTGACTGGATATCATTGTATCTGCTTGAAATGTTGTTTCAGTCAGTTCTGACGGGATTTTTGTTTATCTCATTGTGTGCATGTATATGCTTCATATCATTTATTTTGCATATCATTGAGTGTTTACTTCCCATTTGATTATTTATTTACTAACTGAGCTAGCCTGTTAGTGAGGGGGAGTAAGACATGTTTGTTTATGCTCTTGCATGTGTTTGTCTCTTGTTGTTTTTCATGTTTCCTTCATCCTTTGTCATTTCGTGACAAAAAGGGGAGAGTAATATATTAAATGGGAGAGCCTTAATATATGGGAGGGAGTCGTAGATTATCCTTTAGATATCTCCGTTTTAGAGGGAGTTCAAATTAAGGGGAGAGGGATATTTACTTGTACATGCATGAGTTTTATACCTTTTTATTTTATACTTGATAATCCTAATGCTTTTCACGGTATATTGTTGTTTGTGGATGTTTCTAGTAAACAGGTTTTGTTGCTGTGGTGGCATTATTTTCAAGACTACTTGTTTATATTTTAGATCGAGTCCTATTGTAATAAGTCACTGTTTTGATGGTTGACAGTTGGCTATTTTTCTTTTCGGGTCTATTACTGTAGTCTTTGTATTAGGTAGTATTTTATCACGGAATGCCAAAGGGGGAGATTGTTAGCACATTTTTTTTTATTTGCATGTGTCCGTGACAAAACGAGTTCAATTGAGTTGTAATATTTCATGAAGATCTTTGTGCAATTGGACTGGTTTCTGGCTGCTATGCATCAGACATGTGTTCGTGGTGCGTTCGTTGCAATGTTCGAACGATTGGCGTTAGTGTTGCCTTCGTTATTTGGTTCGAACGTGTGGCGTTAGTGGCACTTTCTCTATTGGGTTCGAACGAGAGCATTCCAGAGAGCAAACGTTCGAGGCACGTTCTTGGTGCGTTCGAACGAGGTCATTCCAGAGAGCTCAAGTTTGTTGTGTATTCGAGTGGCGTTCGAACGAGTCTTCACAGAAAGGACGTGTTCGTGGAGCGTTCTAGTATGCGTTCGAACGCGACTGTGATCTGAACGCGTTTTTGGTCATTTTTACTTTGAAAACCCTAGTCTTTTCACCCTACCTATAAATATAACATGTAGCCGCCTTGCTCGATAGTTTAAACATATTTCCCTTGAGCCAAAATCTCTAAAAGCTTTCAACCCTCTTTGATTCCACCATTGAAGACTTCTTATCTCCTTGTCTTCTTCATTGATGGTGTGAATGTTTCTTTGATAAACCTTCAACACAACTTAACCCAAAATCCCTAATCTTTTAGAGTTCTTTAGGAGGAGTTTTGGTAGTCGGAGTTCCGGCGTCAGAGGTGATACAATCTACTCAGAGACTTCAGAGGTTCTGAAGAAAACTGTGGGTTGCGGGCTTGATGAGTTTCCTTGAGTTCTTGCAGTATTGAGGTACTTGAGTCGGTGGAGTTGCCACCATAGGTCTTGACCATCGCTGTAAGTTTTTCTCTATATAGTGGATTCGGGTGGTAGCCTATACCCGGAGTGGTTTTTTACTCGCAAGAGTTTTCCACTTCGTCACCAAAATTATTGTGTTGAATTTTGTGTGATTGTTTTATTTTCCGCAATTTATATTTTGCATTGAATTAATATTATGGTTTTTATTGTTGTTGGTTGATTTGGTAATTGCATGTTACTATTTCATAGTTACAGTAATCAAGACTTGTCCTGTTTATTGTTTATAATTCCGCATAGGGTCAGAACCTTAGGCTAATCGTGAATTTTCAAAATGGACACACTAAAATACATATTAGAAACCAAGATCACTTATCAGCCGACCAAGATCACTTATCAATCGAAGTATGGCCCACTCATGCACGGAATCATATTTAATATCATGTTGAAATTCATAGACTTAACTCAATCGACTAAAAATTAACTTGAGAATTTAAAATTGACTTATACTTATATTTAGATATCGAAATTTCTTCCCAATGGATATGTGATATTTTCCTAACATGCTGTATGCGTTTGTTTTAGTTAATTGCTGCTCACAGTATATCCCTCCCTGCTCTGGTCCTAACTCCCAACTTAAACAAAATATTATTCATACATTTCTTTGGGGCCATGTGATGGTAAATTCTCACCCTCAGCGATTTCATTTTTTTTTAGTTATATGCAAATATCTTTCACTTTTTTCAAAAATAAAAATAAAAAATCAAAGTCTACTCTTTATCTATTCAAATCGTAAATTAAACATATTTTATAGGATTTGAATATGTGATATCTTACTTTCTCTATAAGATTTAAGCCAAATAGACTATATCATTTGAGGATAGTAAATATCTTTTACGTGTCCTCAAGGGGTGTGATTCGATGGCAAAGAACTTAAGATTTGGTTGTCGGTCATGTCCAGGTGGAGCATTTCTTGTAAGAGTCTATAGTAGCTGAGGTTTTACCTGCTCTATTTAAGCCCGAATATAGTAGTTTAGCGGCGGGGTTTTCAATATTTCAAAAATATATATATATATCTTTCACATGAAGTACAGCAAAGTTTGTAAAAGAAAATCCAAAACATAGTGCATCTTCTTGTTCTAATTGATTAGATATATCCTATAAGGAATTTCTAAAAAGAGCGATTGACACACTTTTGTCTTATAATTTTTGGGTTTCAATACTTACTTTCTTACATTTTCATAATATTTCGATACTCCATTCACATAAACTTTAATATTAATATAAGACGATAAATTTTATTATTTATATGATTTTTTTTTTATGAAAACTCTGACATTAAAAAAGTAATGGAGTACTATGAAAATTATTCTGAAAATTCATAACCACAGATAAAATTACATCATTTAATTACATCCATTTTGAATGAAATAGCTATATGATAAAGAAACAAAACTAACTTGGTTCTCCAAGAAATGCTCATCCACAATGAAGACTGTGTAGGGGCAAAGATACTTGCTGCCACTGAATCTTTGTGACACTTTTGTAATCAATTAATGCTATTTCTTTTTAACCCTATCTCCTATATATGTCATGTAGCCCCCAACAAATTAAAAGCCAGATATATAAGACTGTGTCCTCACATTTATAGGGCCTGCAGAAATCATTTTAACTACTTGCATGCCCTCCTTGCCTTGGTCCCCTCCTCTCTTTAAGCTGTAAAAATAGAAGAAACTAAGTAACATTGTATCTGTAATTGGTATTTTTAGCGGCCTTAGTGCTAATTAGAAATAGTTTTTTGTATTTTTATTATACGAGTGATGTGATATCAACAACCTATAATTATATAATATATATAAAAATTGTGTAAGATAAAATTATCATTTATTTAATTATTTTTTATTACTTAATATGCATGATAATATATTATTATATTATCGACGGAACCTCCATTTTAGCTTTTTTATTTGCCCACTGACAAAGAGATGAATAGTGATAATTAAATTATTATCGTCGACCAAAGATATGGTGAGGTGGGTTTTGAGGAATAGTCGTGGTCAGTGCATGGGGGTGGGGCGCCATGCAAGCACTATTTAGATTAGTCAGTAATCATTGCATGCCTTTCTCTTATCTTCAGCTGCCATGGCAGCAGCGTCTCTCTTCCCCATCTCTGTTACTAATAGCGACACTTCTTGCCAACGCAATTACTACTTTACTTTGTATAAAAGGTTTTGCTAATTTGAATTCAGACACCCTATTACTATATATATCGTTTTCAATTTAGGGAAAGATGATTGAATCTGAAATCCAACACAATAAATTACGCAAAATTTAAGGAAAGACTTATATTCATAGATTGTTATTCTTCTATTTTAGAGATAACAGTGTTTCACTTTTTTACAATTTACTGTGAACATTATTACTACTGGTTATTGTGTTATTCTGGGTGATTCGCTAATTTCTTGGCGTAGTAAGAAACAAACATTAATTGCATGTTCTAGTACTGAGGTTGAATATCGAATTCTTGATGCGACTATTGCCGAACTTCTATGGCTACGTTTGTTGTGATAAAACACGCACTAATAGAGGTGAATTGAAAGAAAACTCTTCTTTATATTACTCACAATAAAGAATTACAAAGCTTAAAACCCTAAGCTTTACAAAAAACTCTCACAACACTTTACTCTCTATTTTCACACTTCTGGGATGTCTGAACAATGATCCAGGGGCTCAAATTTATAGTGCCAAAATCGTGTGAACAGTGCCACACGGTTTTGGCAAGTTTTTCAACTTTGCTTGCCAACGGTGGGAAGCTGCCAACCTTGTTCCATCAACTTTCGGTGGCAGTGCTTTGCATGCATGTTGCATGCTGTCTTCAACAAATCTCCCCATCGGTGAAGATTTACCCAAAATCTGAGCCGACCATCAATCACCCAAACTGAATCCTCCAAAGGATCCACCCCTGGCTGCATCTGTATGACTGCCTACGTACCCTGAGTTGGGATCAAGTCAATCGTAGTTCTCTGTCTTTCCCCACTCTGACTATGTGGAGAGTTTTGTCATCCCGGCTATGGCACGACAGATTTCAAGCTTCTCCTTCGGTAAAACCTTGGTGAACATATCGGCACCGTTGTCGTCAGTGTGGATTTTCCTGAGTTCTAACAGTTTTGAGCTCAGGACGTCCCGTATCCAGTGATACCTCACATCGTTATGTTTTGACCTCGAGTGAAATGTGGAATTTTTACCAAGGTAGATAACACTCTGGCTATCGCAGTACAATGTGTACTTCTCCTGCTTGAAACCCAATTCCGGGACAAATATCTTCATACACAAAAATTCCATGCAAGCTTCTGTAGTTGCAATGAATTCTGCCTTTGTTGTAGAAAGTGCAACACATCTCTGCTGTAGGGGTTTTAAGGGGGAATATCGGTAACGCAGCGGAATAGTGGAAAATCAAAATTTTCCGATTTCAAAATTTTTTCTCGGATCAATCAAATAAACTTATTTATTTATTATCCAATTATCAAATTCTGAAAAATTACACAAGAGATCAAATTTCTTGGTAATTACCGAATTGCCCCAAAACTTTTATAATTGATCATTTTAGTCCAAAAGTTGTCAAATACAATTTTGGATGATTCTAAATCATTTCTAAAATATTTTTCAACACATCTAATGCATCAAAATCAGATTTCACACAAATCCCCAATTTTTCTGAAATTGCCGAGAGCACCCCCAATTTTCAATTTTTGGCAATTTGGTCCTTTTGTTCAAAAACAAGCCAAGATCAAATCCAATTAACCCAAAATTTTACATGCATCATATTCATACCATTATACATCACATATATGAAAAGCCCCAAATTTCGAGAAGGTTATGAACCCTAATTTTTCAATTTCATCAAATTGTCCAATTTTACCAAATCTTTAAAATCCAACACTTTAATCCATTCAATACTTCACCAATCTAGCCTCACCACTTTGAAATAACTCTAGAAAAATTCTAGGTCACCAAGGAGTGGCTTACCAACTCTAGAATGACAACTTGATTTTCTAAAAATCAAAAGTGAAGCTTTGAAACCATTTCAAGCTTACTTACATGCATCAATCTTTCATTCAAGAGCACAACCATAAAAACACAAAATATAAGAGTAGAGATAACATCAAAGCATCACAAAAGAAGCTAAGCATGTTAGAAACATATTTCATGTTGAAGACATTAAAGAAAGACTTACAAAAATAAGCTTTTTCAAGCCTTTTACTTCCAGTTTTGCTCTCAACTCTCTTTTATGTTATTTTGGTCTCAAATGAACTTGTTAAACCCTAAAATGAAATGAAACAATATATACTTCACCAAAATAAGCCCTTGGCCGAAATTGTGAAGAGAAAAAATAAAAATATCTAGATATTTTTACTTTGTTTCATTTAAAGGTTTATCAACTTGTTTTACTTTTATCATTACACTTTAATGATTCCAAACAAGTCAACAATGGCAACTTAAAAAATATAACACTTATATTTAATAAGTCATGGCCGAAAATTACAAAAATAAAAAGGAAATAGATATTTTCAATTTTAACAATTAAAACAAATATCCAAGGAAGTCAAATTCAATTTGACAACTTTTCCTTTAATGTAAAGTCAAACATTTACACTTATAATCATTTCTAACTTTATCATTTGGTGAGATATTTATATTTTAATTATATTAATCATTAACAATTAAATAATTAAATAATTAATTAAATACAAATATCTCATATATGTATTATATTTACTTTAATATCTCAAATACATATATTAATGATATATGTCAAATACCTTTATTTGACAATTTATTAATGTATTTAATAATATCATATATATTAAATATAAATACACATTAATTAGGAAATGACGGGTCGGCCCGTTCGCATGTATTTTTCGTTTAACGTTTAAACGATTTATAAATAATCAACATTACTCATAAAAGTTGCCCTAGTGCTCTACGAGTATATTTCATTAGTGAGACTCTCTAGATTCATGTATATCCGTCACAAAATCCAATTTCGTGTCCATAATTTACCCACCAGTAGATTATGACGACCACGGATAAACTAGCTGAATCATACAGGTCGAGGTCATTGCATACGTATAATCCCTCCGTCACAAGTATCGGATAATATCAGAGATATTGATGTACACATAATACTTAAGTAGATCATCTTATGTATTATATCGTAATGTATATATATTCGCAATCTTAACTAAGATTCGGAACTTACTTCCAAAGTATACTGTGGCCACAGATTTAACAGACTGCTAATTATATATGGACTACCTATGCTCTGTACACGGAACTGACGGATCCTATCTTGATACACACAGGATATCCTGAGGATCGGTCCACACCCAACGAACAGGCGGAGGTCTGATCTAAATAGATCGGTGACGTGACTGCCATCTAAGTGTGGAGGATGTCTCATGCATCCACAGTGGTATCTCAAGTCGAAGGACCACTATGCTACTCAACCGAGAAGATTATTATTGACGTTGGTGTATCATCCATAAGAATCTTCGGTGAGTCGTTCAGTGTTTATCCAGTATAAACACTTACACGTCTATACGAGTCTCCATAGACTCATGGTTCATTGGGATAAACCATCGGACCAAGTCTCGATATACGACATGTACTGGTCTCAACAGATTTGACTAACCGACCCGTGTTAGTGAATCTTGACCAGGAACTATATTTGATAATATACATTTAGCAGTGACACTTCCCAATGTCAATTAAAAACTAGCTTTGTAACTGTGTACTGCATTATATATTATCGAGTCTTTGTCTAATATATACATATCACTAAAAACATTTAGTTTCAATCTAATCGTAATCAGATCGAATACTTATATAAAAACAAGAGGTGCAACCATAAATAAGTAATATTATGGAAAAGGGGATGTTCGTATTCTTGAATCAGACATAAATACGGTCCGGATTGGCGCTCTGAGCACCAACCCCAACAATTTCTCCCCTTGCTCTAGTGTCAATCCACGGTATCATATACACATCTCAATGTGTATCATATACTCATTGCTCTCAAAAGCTCACCTAGCACTTAAAAGGTAGGCAATAAGAAGTAGGTCCGCTATTACATATTGAGTTTGTCAAACAAACTCCATCGTTTCCCATAGTCAGCATCATTCATATTTTGTAGAATCTAAATTATACATTAATATGACTCTGATGCTACATCAGTATTGTGCTACAGCTACTGAGTTGTCTAAGTATTCAGGGATCAAATCCAAAATACTATGTGGACAACCGCAAGCATAACACCAATACAAAACTTCTAATTTATAAGGTCACTATGCAACTTCATAAGTCAATACTTCATAAGTTGCATCTAATTCCACTAAATAGTAGAATCTTTCGTGACACTCCCACTGCATCTTTTGTGACTCTTTATGATGTAGACTGTCTAACGTCATAATTAGTCTCAAAACTAATATGACTCTATTGGTTGCATAATGTATTCTCCATGAATTAGAAACTCGTTCTTAATATCTCAAAGATCACAAAGAACGTGTTTCAAGATCCATCATATGGTCTATAGGATATCAAAATAACTCGTAACAATTACGATTAAATCGATATCTACAATCGTACATTATAAAGTATTTATTATGTCATCATCAAATGATACATAAGATTGATTAGACATTCTAATCAATATCTCTTTCGAAAAAGGAATCATCCTTTACGAAAGATGAATACTTTATATAAGACACACAATAACTGTCCAACAGTTATACTAACTGTCATACAGATAGTCTAGTTATGTCCTTTATTAGATCATATCTAATGCACGACTAATATGAGTATCTCACAAGTCTCCAAGTTTTATATCATATATAAAAATTTATATCAAATATAACAGAGACTACTCTCACTACTGTCACGGAGTAAAGAAGACTTAGGTAAATCTTTTACCTTACAAACATCTCATTATTACTATAATAATGATAATGTTGTTAGGATATATAACACTAGAAAGTAATTTGTACGCTCTCACTAACCCTTCAAG
The DNA here is from genome assembly GCA_019454045.1 of Zanthoxylum bungeanum. Taxonomy (NCBI): domain Eukaryota; kingdom Viridiplantae; phylum Streptophyta; class Magnoliopsida; order Sapindales; family Rutaceae; genus Zanthoxylum; species Zanthoxylum bungeanum. The sequence goes on from SKCR01029780.1 coordinate 104,059, forward strand.
CACATATGTATTCTCTATACTTTGACAAGATCAAACAATCTGACTGATATCAAAAATAGAGAATACGGATTTCCGGAAGACTTATCCGAGTCTACAATAGGCTCTATAAGCTAGCACACTAAACTGTGATCTCAGCAGAACACAAACTCTAGGGCCATTCCAGAATGAACTCTTCAAACAAAGAAACCACAACTGATCTCTTATCTGAATAAGTCATTCAAAAAATGTCACTTTGCATTCTTTAGCTAAAATGTACAGTTTAATATCAACATTAACCAATATATCTTTAATTGTTCAATTAGTGTGACTAGAGACAAGTTTCCTCAGAATCTACAATAGATTGCTGAGTATAAATTTTCTCACTGTCATACTGTAAAGGTCAAACCTTTAATAAGCTCACACTGCTTTCGCTGCGCAAACAATTAACACATATCATGAACTAATTCATAATGAAAGCTTAATCAAGTTCAAAATTTGATCGTAGTAAGCTATGAACAATCTTAGATCTATGGTTCAATGGTGAACTTCCAGAATCGATATCAAATATCTCTTCCATTATAAGTTATAGGATAATTTCTTCAATAAGAAAACAACAAAACCATTAAGTATCAAATACTCGTAAATGATTCTGTTATCCTATTGGACTTGTACGGAAGATGTATAAGGGTTGTTTCATCTTATTAATTACGTAGTTCCAATTATAGTTTATCATTCTCACATTTGACTTCAATAAGTAAAGTTCTTTTTACAATAATTAACATCTGATGTTACACACCAAGTAATAAAACGATTTTATTACTTAGGATCGTAGGAAAGATATTTTATTAAATAGAATAAAATATTATATAAAATAGAATAAATGATAAACTTTTACTTATACCTCCGAGGTGTAATTATTTTCCATTATATAACTATTATATAAATAGAAAGATTCAAATCTCAAACTTTTCAAGATTCGGATTTTCTACCTATACATATCATATATGCAACTGTGGAAATTAATGGAACCTAAATTAAAAGGATGAACTAGTGTTACTAGAGCATATCCACAAGAGTATTGAAACTAAATTGGTAACATTCAATATCAAACGAATCAAATCATATAAGATTCGACTGCTGCCACTACTCAATTTCATCAAGATGGAATCGTGGAAGAATAATATTGAATAAGAATCATATTCACTGAATAACTGTAGAACTAATTGCTTTAAATTCATATGTTTGATCGTATCAAATATATTTGAATAGTTCAAAGACATGTAATGAATTTTAATGATAGAGTTCTCATAAAACTTCAGATTGAATATATTTGAACAAGTCAAAAATGTTCAACCTACGTTTCATCAGAACAGATTGAAAGTTCTTGATCATTTCAAGACGTTCAATATGTGTTCTTTTAGAAACACGTAACTAAGTTATGACAATTCATAAACTAAGTTACGAAGTAAAGAAAACTACATTAAGCAATTACAATTCATTAAAACTACATAAATCTAATGTATCAGTTTAATGAATCTGGTGGTCCAATGACAAATCATTGGTTAAACGAGATTTTAATCACCTTCCTGAATACAATATTCATTAAATGGATAAGGATGTGTGGTGTGATCTTGTATCAAACCATCATTTACCAAACGAAATAAGCATCTAATGCTTAAGTGATTAAACTCATAAAGCACCGTTCTAAACTATTTATTTTACCGAATAATTTTTCTTAATGTTTATCTCTACGCCAATGACACTAAAAGTTATATTTAAAATATATAACAATTGTTTATAAAGAACAAGTAACTATCCAATAGTCGCGAGTTCCGATATCAAATATCAAAACAATCGTTAACTAATATTTTTAAATAATTAGATGGGAGATCTGGTATCCAATACCTATAGTTGTAGTATTGTGAAAATCGATATTTTCTATACACAACTATTCGCATCTCCTTTCTTTAGCTTTACTATTTGCATTCAACTATTCAAAACAATTGTAAATAATTGATTAGCAAATTGTGTGAGACACATTGCCTCTAAAGGTCATTAAAGTTAAGAAACGTCATTACTAGATAAACAAATACCTAATGGGGCTTTCTTAATACCAGTCAAGAATCTCGAGACATGAACTAATTCAAGTCAATTCTTACTGCATAAGAAACTATTCTCTCTAAAGTATTATATCCTAAAAGGGATATCTATCTAGATTATCTATCATGACTTAGAAACTAAGTCATTAACCATCTTGATTTTGATTGTTGAAGAAAATCGGAACAATAGTTCCTGATGGTTTAAACCAATCTAATAATATCATATAGTAGTAGTAGTATCTAGAACCTATTCTAGAATAACTGCAACCAGGAGTCAAGTCAGATAACATATCAAAATATGTGTGCAGTGAATTAAAAGTTTAATTCTATCTAATATAGATTAAGGAAAACAAACAAGCGGCTATTTCCATAATAATACACACTGCCTAAGTTAAGGAATTTTTAAACTTAGCAGTGCCTCCCACTATTTTACGTAATACCGTAATCCCAACGGAAAAACGAGAATTCAATAATTAAATCGAATTCCATAATGGGAAGTGGACCCCATGAATATATTTCGACTCACAGCAGAGGCACGGTCTCGCCTACGTATATTCACAGGTAGACAACTCATTGTCAATCACTCAATAGTGACTCTGAGGTTTCCGGTCCTGGTCGTTTCTCGTTGTCGCTGCTAAGGCAGGCCCACAAGGAGACGTACCAAGGTTAAACTCGTCAATGATAAACTCAAGTTACTTGTGTAACCCTGACAGCTAGGGCACGTTCAGGGTTCCGCTTTCGCTTGAATTTATCTAGTATCTAATATACATCCGGCATAAATAAATCTCTATCGGCTACACCCTCACAGCAGAGGCACGGTCTCGGATGTAGTCACGGAAAAATATTTATAAACCGTATTGACAAGGCGAACCAAGAAACAAGTATTCCAAATACAGTTACTTTAAAACCTTATTAAGTGGGGATATTCCATAAAAGATTCTTTTAATTTATTAATCAAATTAAATAAATATATGCATGCAACAAGTAAAGAAAAGAACAAACATTAGATTTTAAAGGGCTAATCATATCGGGGTATCCAGAATCAGACTCGCTCTGATACCATTTTGTAGGGGTTTTAAGGGGGAATATCGGTAACGCAGCGGAATAGTGGAAAATCAAAATTTTCCGATTTCAAAACTTTTTCTCGGATCAATCAAATAAACTTATTTATTTAATTATCCAATTATCAAATTCTGAAAAATTACACAAGAGATCAAATTTCTTGGTAATTACCGAATTGCCCAAAACTTTATAAATTGATCATTTTAGTCCAAAAGTTGTCAAATACAATTTTGGATGATTCTAAATCATTTCTAAAATATTTTTCAACACATCTAATGCATCAAAATCAGATTTCACACAAATCCCCAATTTTTCTGAAATTGCCGAGAGCACCCCCAATTTTCAGTTTTTGGCAATTTGGTCCTTTTGTTCAAAAACAAGCCAAGATCAAATCCAATTAACCCAAAATTTTACATGCATCATATTCATACCATTATACATCACATATATGAAAAGCCCCAAATTCGAGAAGGTTATGAACCCTAATTTTTCAATTTCATCAAATTGTCCAATTTTACCAAATCTTTAAAATCCAACACTTTAATCCATTCAATACTTCACCAATCTAGCCTCACCACTTTGAAATAACTCTAGAAAAATTCTAGGTCACCAAGGAGTGGCTTACCAACTCTAGAATGGCAACTTGATTTTCTAAAAATCAAAAGTGAAGCTTTGAAACCATTTCAAGCTTACTTACATGCATCAATCTTTCATTCAAGAGCACAACCATAAAAACACAAAATATAAGAGTAGAGATAACATCAAAGCATCACAAAAGGAAGCTAAGCATGTTAGAAACATATTTCATGTTGAAGACATTAAAGAAAGACTTACAAAAATAAGCTTTTTCAAGCCTTTTACTTCCAGTTTTGCTCTCAACTCTCTTTTATGTTATTTTGGTCTCAAATGAACTTGTTAAACCCTAAAATGAAATGAAACAATATATACTTCACCAAAATAAGCCCTTGGCCGAAATTGTGAAGAGAAAAAATAAAAATATCTAGATATTTTTACTTTGTTTCATTTAAAGGTTTATCAACTTGTTTTACTTTTATCATTACACTTTAATGATTCCAAACAAGTCAACAATGGCAACTTAAAAAATATAACACTTATATTTAATAAGTCATGGCCGAAAATTACAAAAATAAAAAGGAAATAGATATTTTCAATTTTAACAATTAAAACAAATATCCAAGGAAGTCAAATTCAATTTGACAACCTTTTCCTTTAATGTAAAGTCAAACATTTACACTTATAATCATTTCCTAACTTTATCATTTGGTGAGATATTTATATTTTAATTATATTAATCATTTAACAATTAAATAATTAAATAATTAATTAAATACAAATATCTCAAATATATGTATTATATTTACTTTAAATATCTCAAATACATATATTAATGATATATGTCAAATACCTTTATTTGAAAATTTATTAATGTGTATTTAATAATATCATATATATTAAATACAAATACACATTAATTAGGAAATGACGGTTCGGCCCGTTCTCATGTATTTTTCGTTTAACGTTTAAACGATTTATAAATAATCAACATTACTCATAAAAGTTGTCCTAGTGCTCTACGAGTATATTTCATTAGTGAGACTTTCTAGATTCATGTATATCCGTCACAAAATCCAATTTCGTGTCCATAATTTACCCACCCGTAAATTATGACGACCACGGATAAACTAGCTGAATCATACAGATCGAGGTCATTGCATACGTATAATCCCTCCGTCACAGGTATCCGAATAATACCAGAGATATAGATGTAAACGTCAAATCTCTATAGGTATTATCCCGTCGACGTATCTATTAGCAATCTCTAGATAACATTCGGAATTTACTTCAGAAGTATACTGTGGCCACAGATTTAACATACTGCTAATTATTTATGGACTATTTATGCTCTGTACACGGAACTGACGGATCTTATCTTGATACACACAGGATATCCTGAGGATCGGTCCACCCCCAACGAACAGGCGGAGGTCTGATCTAAATAGATCGGTGACGTGACTGCCATCTAAGTATGGAGGATGTCTCATACATCCACAGTGGTATCTCAAGTCGAAGGACCATTATGCTACTCAACCCGAGAAGATTCTTATTGACATTGGTGTACCATCCATTAAGAATCTTCGGTGAGTCGTTCAGTGTTTATCCACTATAAACACCTACATGTTTATACGAGTCTCCCTAGATTCATGGTTCATTGGGATAAACCATCGGACCAAGTCTCGATATACGACATATACTGGTCTCAACAGATTTGACTAATCGACCCGTGTTAGTGAATCTTGACTAGGAACTATATTTGATAATATACATTTAGCAGTGACACTTCTCAATGTCAATTACAAACTAGCTTTGTAACTGTGTACTGCATTATATATTATTGAGTCTTTGTCTAATATATGCATATCACTAAACAACATTTAGTTTCAATCTAATCGTAATCAGATCGAATACATATATAAAAACAAGAGGTGCAACCATAAATAAGTAATATTATCGAAAAGGGGATGTTCATATTCATGAAACAGACATAAATACGGTCCGGATTGGCGCTCTGAGCACCAACCCCAACATCTGCAACCTGACTGCCATGCCACATCTCCCCCTGAGAGAGTAATCAGATATCCCGAAGTAGACTTTCGGTATCCACATCTCCTGTCATATCTGAATCGGTGTAGCCCATCAACACTGGTTCACTGCTTCCAAAACATAGTCTCATTTTGGATGTGCCTCGTAGATACCGCATAATCCATTTGATGGCATTACAGTGTTCTCGTCCTGGGTTTGACATAAACCGGCTGACCAATCCAACTGTGTGTGCTAAGTATGGCCTTGTGCACACCATGGCATACATAAGACTTCTCACTGCTGAGGTGTATGGAACTTGTTTCATTTCCTCCTTCTCTGTCTCAGTAGAGGGACTCTGTTGTGTATTCAATCTAAAATGGGTAGCAAGAGGAGTGCTAACCGCTTTAGCCTTGTCCATCTGGAATCTCTGAGGTACCTTCTCAATGTACTCTTCCTGTGACAAGTATAACCTCATGGCTTTCCGATCACGGCCGATCCTGATGCCAAGAATCTGTTTAACTGGCCTCAAGTCTTTCATCTCAAAATACTTACTCAGTTGCTACTTCAAATTATCAATCCTCGATTGATTTCGGCCAACTATCAACATATCATCTACGTACAGCAGTAAGATGATAAAGTCATCGTCAGAAAAATTCTAAACGAAAACACAATGGTCTGAAGTAGTCTTCTTGTATCCCTGCTCCCCCATAACTGACTCAAACTTCATGTACCACTGTCTCGGTGCCTGTTTCAAACCATAGAGGCTTTTCCTGAGTCTGCAAACATAGTCTTCTTTTCCTCTGACTCTGAGCCTTCTGGTTGCTCCATATAAATTTCTTCTTCCAGGTCTCCATGAAGAAATGCGGTCTTGACATCCATCTGCTCAACCTCCATGTCGAGGCTTGCTGCTAGGCTGAGTACTACTCTGATAGATGACATCTTCACAACTGGAGAGAAGATTTCATCGAAGTCAATGCCTTTTCTCTTATTGAATCCCTTGACAACTAGTCTGGCTTTGTATCGGGGTTGTGAAGTGTGTTCCTGTTACTTCACTCTGTACACCCATTTGTTCTTCAAAGCCATTTTGCCTCTTGGCAATTTCACCAACTCAAAAGTGTGATTGTCATGCAAAGATTTCATCTCATCTTGCATGGCTTCCTCCCACTTTTCTTTTTCTTCTATTTCCACAGCCTCCTGGTAGCTCTCGGGTTCTCCCCAGCACATACTCATATGCAGAGTATCTAGTTGAATGTCACCTCTCTCTGTCAGACCTTCTCTGTGGAACTGTTGGTGTAGCTTTTGGTACTGGTGGTTGATCATGATCATCATCTCTGGGAGCTTCATCACTTGTACCCTCATGTCTGGGAACCTCATCTTCAACTTGTACTGGCACCGGTGTATGAGGTTCTGGATTCACATCTCTGTATTGCTGGGGCATTGTCTTCAACTTCTTTCTGATATCTTCTATGGTCCGGTCTTCAACAAAGACAACATCTCGGCTTCTGACAATCTTCTTCTCAATATGATCATAGAGTCTGTAGCCGAAATCATCTTGACCATAACCAATAAAGACACATTGTCGCGTCTTTGCATCAAGCTTGGATCTCTCGTCCTTTAGAATGTGTACAAATGCTTTGCACCCATAGACATGCAAGTATTCATAAGACATTTATTTACCTGTCCAAATTTAGTTAGGAACATTACCTTTCAGTGCGACCGCTGGGGACATGTTCAAAACATGTACGGTTGTGTTGAGTGCCTCCCCCCAAAATGTCTTCGGCAACTTGGCTTGTGAAAGCCAGCTTTTGACCCTTTCGCACAAGGTTATATTCATTCGCTCAGCTATGCCATTCAGCTGAGGTGTCTTGGGAGGTGTCGTTTGATGTCTGATTCATTGCGTCTTGCAGTACTGATCAAACGGACCTCTGTATTCTCCACCGTTGTCTGTTCTGATGCATTTGAGTTTCTTACCGGTTTCTCTCTCCACCAGGGCATGAAACTCCTTGAACACTCCCAGCACTTGATCTTTCCTCTTCAAGGTGTATGCACAGATCTTCCTTAAATGATCATCTATAAATGTCACAAAATAAAGTGACCCACCAAGTGTTCTAGTCTGCATCGGACCGCATACATCTGAATGTATGAGGTCAAGTACCTCCGGTTTCCGTTGAGGCGAGGAGCTCTGGAAGGACACTTTGTTCTGCTTTCCAGCCATGCAGTGTTCACACTTCCGTAAGTGTGAGTTCTTCAATTCGGGAAGAACATTCCATCTGCGTAATATTTCCATCCATGTTTGACTCATGTGACCGAGCTTTTTATGTCATAGCTCAGCTGCCTCATTACTGTTGACTGTATTTATGCTACTATTGGAAAGCTTAGCATGCATCAAATATAGAGTTGAATCTTTCTTACCTCATGCCACCACCATTGATCCTTTAGTGAGCTTCCAAGTTCCGTCACTAAAGGTGCTGCAGAAACCTTCATCATCCAGCTTGCCTGTTGAGATCAGGTTTAACCGGATGTCTGGGATGTGCTTGACTCCCTTTAACACTAGCCTTGTCCTGTTGTCTGTTTCAAGGTAGATGTCTCCAATACCGATGGTTTTGGACTGACCGTCATTCCCCATCCTTATGGCACCGTAGTCTCCTGGTGTGTAAGATGAAAAGAAGTCTATACGAGATGTGGCTTGTATGGAGGCGCCATTATCTATCACCCAACTGGTCTCGTGGCTGGCAAGATTCAAAATATTTTCTTCATACATAATGCAGAATTCTTTGGAGGTTTTGTCGGTGGTAGTATCAACTCTTTCTTGATTAGAATCACCATCTCTTCTGTGGTTGTCTCTGGACTGCTCGTTCTTCAACTTGTAGCAATCCATCTTCATATGACCTTTCTTTTTACAATGGTAGCACTCAATATCTCTAGTTCTTGATTTACCTCGTTTCTTGTCTGATTTACCTAGGTCTCGGCTTTTACTCATCCCCCTTCTGGTGTTCTTCTCAGTCACTAGAGCTTATGAGGTTGATGCTGATGTTGACTCCTACATTCTCGTCCTCTTTTCTTCCTTGAAGATCCTGGTTTTCGCCATCCCCATAGTGACTTTCCCATCTGCGGTTGAATTTATCACTGTAGATCTGAACGTTTCCCAAGATTCTGGTAACGTATTAAAGAGTATTAAGTCATTTACCTCATCTCTGAAGTCTATGCCCAATCCAGACAATTATTTCATTGTTCCGAGGAAATCATTGATGTGGTCTGCCACAGTTGTACCTTCCTGGTACTTCAACCTCATCATCTTCTTGAACGTAGTACAGCTTGTTGTTGTCAGTCTTTGCTCGAAAAAGCTCCTTCAGCTTTCTCCATAAGACACGTGCATTTGTTTCTTCACTGACATGATTCACGATACTGTCGTCGATCCACTGACGAATAGTACTGCATGTTTTCTGGTGAAGATTGTTCCACCTTACTTCGGATATTTCTTCTGGTTTCTCCTCCAGAAATACCGACCCATCATAATCCTTCACATATAGAAGGTCTTTCATCCTTCCTCTCCATATGAAATAATTGGTACTAGTCAACAAAATCATTTTTCCGACTCCCCCATCCATCATAAAAATTCTAAGCAGAATTTTAAAAAACGGACCTCACTGTTGCGTCCGGAATGGTCGAAAATGGTGGAAATGACACTTCGTTTGTCAAAATCCGACTCATAGACCAAATTACAAATTTCAAAAATTACAGGGATCAAATTGTAATTTATGAAAGTTCAGGGGCCAAAATATAATTTCAGAAAACTTCAGGTGCTAAAATATAATTGTAGAAAAGTATAGGGACCTTTTCTAAAAATTACCAGATTTTTGCTGACGTGGCACCTACTGACGTGGCAGATGACGTGTCGCTGACGTGGCTGCTGACTGGATGACACGTGGATGATGACTGGACTGATGACGTGTCCTGCTGACTGGGCTGCTGACTGTGTGTTACTGCTGATGTGGCGGCTGACAGGGTGCTGACTGGGCGCTGACGTCAGTGTCTTCAACCTTGAGAAGCGCGTGAGGCGTGTGACTGCGCGTGAAGCGCGTGAGACAGCTACTGGAAAGCGTGTGTGGCGCATGCGCCTCCGTATGACCTCCAATCGATCGCCGGAAAATACCACCATGCTCGTCTCACCGTGAAGAGTCTGATGGTATGCTCAAAATTGATTTTCGACAACTTTTATCGGAACCGATTTTCCGAACTGAACCTATGTTTTTGAGTTTCGGGATCCCACCGTGGAACCTTAGCACCTGATACCACTTGTTGTGATAAAACACACACTAATAGAGGTGCATTGAGAGAAAACTCTTCTTTATATTACTCACAATAAAGAATTACAAAACTTAAAACCCTAAGCTTTACAAAAAAAAAAACTCTCACAACACTTTACTCTCTATTTTCACACTTTTGAGATGTCTGAACAATGACCCAGGGGCTCAAATTTATAGTGCCAAAACCGTGTGAACAGTGCCACACGGTTTTGGCAAGTTTTTCAACTTTGCTTGCCAACTATAGGAAGCTGTCAACCTTGTTCCATCAACTTTCAGTGGCAGTGCTTTGCATGCATGTTGTATGCTGTCTTCAACAACGTTGACTCCTCGAAGATATGGGAGTGCTTCAACCACCCCTTACTATAGCGCATAATAATAAATTTCATGAACGTACCAAATACATTGAGATTGATTGTCATTTCATACGTCAACATATTGCTCGCGGTACTCTTATGTTAATATATATATGCTCTGATGACCAAATAATTGATATCTTCACCAAGTCTGTTCTTCATGGCTGTTACATAACCCTCGTTTCCAAACGCAATCTGATTTCCTCACTACCATCTTGAGTTTGAGGGGGATATTGATAGATATTATATTAATATTAGTTGTTAATTGATATGTAATTAATATTGATAGATATGATATTAATGTTAGTTATTAATTGATATGTAATTAATATTGATAGATATGATATTAATGTTAGTTGTTAGTTGATATGTAATTAATATTGATTCTTTTGTAATGTCTATATAAATGTAATTTGTAATTCATATTGAAATCAAAACAATTAGAATATTTTTCTTCGACTCTCCTATTTCGATTCCTATTTATAACATCATCTTTTTTTTTTTAATTCTGAATTAGAAATCCGAACGCATTCCTTAATTTATGTATTTTTAAAAGTTGACTATTGTGGATTTATTGAAGGACTATAATACCTCTGACAAATCAGAATCTTTATTTATAAAGAAAATGAGCATAAACAAAATAAGCTCTTGCTCACGAATCCCCTTCAAGTGCATATAAATATGCTGTTATGTTTAGTCTTGGCTGGTTATTATTCCGACCGAAGGTGTTCTTTGTGATATCGGCCGATAGAGAGTCTGCAGGTGACCTCGTGTTTGCCGGAATGCGATGAGGGAGACAATTGAGCAGCTGTGGAAGGCGAGGGCGGCTAGCTAGGGTTCTCCCTACTGTCCTTCTCCCAATACTTTATGCTTAACCGTTTAACAATAAGGCGAAGGATATTTTTTTTTACCCGAATTTAGGTTTAAATTTGAAATTATTCAAAAATTTAGAAAGTGTTTTTTGATCCACTCTAATGTATTGTAATGTTTAATATAGTTAAATGAGAAATGACGTAACGATGGTAAAATAGACATTTGACCAGCATATCTATATGGCGAAGTATATTTTTCCACCTGAAGTTAGGTTTAAGTTAGAAATTATATGAAAAATTAATAAGTATTCTCCAGTCCATTCTGATGTAATGTAATATTAGAAAATATACAAATGACATCGTAAAGGTAAAACCGTCATTTGATCAATGTGTATTACTTTTCTTCAAAAAATATATAATTAAATAATTGTCAAAAAAATGCAAACAATATTCTTAATTAGAGAGGGCCGTATAACTGATAAGTCGCATTTGCGGGTAAATTTTTATATTTGGATTGGTTTGCAGAGGACACTCAAATCACCATTGAATTCTCGAGAAAATTGCTTGATTTTCTAGAGTTAACATTTTTCATAGCTTCCGGTTTTTCAAAGATTAAAATGATCATTTTATTTTTAAATTGAGTATGAGGGTATATTAGTCTTTTTACGTAAAAAGCTTAATAGAATTGCCTCCCATTATTCTTAAAGTGAGAAATGTAACATATTTATAAATTTACGGTCAACCAACAAGTATTCCCCAAATTTTGAAATTGTTTCTAATTTAAGTCAAATTCCAGGTGCAAAAATGTATTTCGCCCTTAAACCATATTTGTCAGTTCAACATTTTGTTCATCACGGCCCTCATGCTTTAAGCAAGATTTTGATTTTTTATCTCGTTTTTCTCCTCCGCTCACAAGAAGAAATCAGTGGAGCTTGGCAAAGTTAAGGCCCTTCTTTCAGTATATAGTAATAATATTTTAATTTAGATTTTTGAATTATATCTAGATTTCAAAATTGAGGTCATTGATGTAAATTCATCAACTATTATTTACCATTAGATTTAATTAAATTAATAGTTAGATATTGATTTTTTGATTTAAATAAAAATTAAAATTAAAATATCTATTTTCAAACAAATTAAATATATTTTCAAAATAAATAAATTATATATTCAATCAAACCCCGAACCGTTGTTAGAGGGGCCAAGCTAAAACCATACGGGCCACAGCCCAAACGTTTTGGTCAACCTTGGAAACAAGTCACTTTCGACCAACTCTTTTACAAGGTTTGTATTTAATTATTAGAGAAGATGAAATTTAATTATTACAACGATAATAATATTTTAGTCCTTTAATTTAAAAAATATAAATTTTAATCCAAATAATTAAATATTTTCATTAATTTTGAGTAATTTTTCATTCAATTATTATTAAGTATTTTGAATAAATCAAAAATTCTTTAAAAATAATAAAAATTTATTTCAAAATTCAATTAAAAATGATCCAACTAATAAAAAAAAATATTATACTACAATTCTTAATTAATTAAATTTTTATTTCTAAAACTATGCACCTTATGATAATATGTAGATAATCCAGTATCATTTTCCTAATGTTATATTTAGATGGATGAAATTGGAAGAGATGTAATGTAATTTAAAATATTTAAAATTCATTATTTTGATTGATGAAATATGATAAAGGTCATTGAAATGAGCTGCTGAAATTGAATATTGAGGATGAAACTTAACTCAAAAAAATAATATTACAAATTTATCATTTAAAAAATAATATTAAAATATTTATCATTTTTATATTTATACTCTAAAATAATACATTTACCTTTATAATTTATTTAATTATATTTAATTATTATTTATTTACCAAATAATATTTTTAAACATTATATTATAAATTATCTGTTTCATTCCATTCCATTAAATAATATTTCAATATTCCATTATAAATATCACATTCATCGCTCCAAAGATAGCGTAATTCACACTTAGTGTATATATAAATTAGAAACCAAAATCGCAAAACCCTTCCAATCGACAGAAGATTTGCAAGGAATCTGCACTTGTTATAATATTATCTGTGGCAATGGCTTCTTCTTCAGCGTTGAAGGAAACTCTGGGCACACTCAACAAGGACTCATACGTTGATCTCCTAACAAAGCTAATTGGAGAGTCCAAGCATCTGCAAAACAATCCACCTGAGCTGATCCCTCAGGAGGATAGGGTGGTCAAGCACGTACTGGATTCCCTCCTTCCCTTCAGCACCAAAACTGGAGGAGGGCCTTTGGTTATTAATCATGTCACCTACTTTCCAGGCAGAGGAAATCTTATCGTGGAGTATCCTGGAACCGAGCCTGGAAAGATCTTGTCATTTGTTGGAATGCATATGGATGTTGTCACTGCTAATCCTAATGATTGGGTTTGTTTCTCTTTCAATATCCTGTTCTGATTTTGGCACTGTGATGGTTTTACATTTAAGTATGTATTTTATATATGAATTGGTCTTGAATTTATCTTTTGTGGGTTTGATCTGGATTGACTTTAACACTTGGCCTGAATTACTTGCGAAATGTTGCCAGGCATGAATTATGTTAGAAACTAAGGTGTAGTGCACTAGTGCTGATTCAAAGCACACTTTATATTAACTTCATTGAAGGAAATTATGTTAGCATCCGAATAACCAGTTCTCGGTGCGAGTCAGAAGCATCTATAGAAACTAGAAGCTTGTTGTAGAAATAATGGCCAAGCATCATCATGATTTGATGCCATTGGAAGACTTTGTGAAAAATGTCCTGGGAAGTGTGTATTTTGACACTCCTATGTGAGTCCTCACACCCTTTTGTGAATTTGTGATGAATTCAACTATGTGTTTTTTAATGGTCGATGTTTTATCTATGGGATCCCCTGATAGATACCATGACGACTACTGAAAAGAGTGTTCTCAGCAAGAGGATGATTGGAATGGCTACCCCAAAATTGTTAATTTGGGGAGAGCTAAAACTAACATGTTTTATGAGCATAATATATATGGTTTTAAGAAAATATGACAATTACTAGGTAATTGTTTCTGTAGCAATTTTCCATTTATTTGACTTAATGCATAATACTTCGTGGCGATTGATTTTAAAATTTTGGAATGTGGAACGAAGTTTGTGTTGAGATATAACCTCAGCCATTTTTATCATTCCGAAGGATGCTAGTATGAGAGTGAATAAACTTGTAAGGTCTATTGATTGTGGAAGCATAGTAGTATTTCAACATCTCTGTAATGGAAACCACTTGCTTTAGTAATCAATTTTGTTTCCAAAAAAACTTGAATTTAATTAAATTAGTCAATACTCTTGTTGCTTATAATTTATATGTAAATACTTACATAGTTTGAAAACTCCATCTGCGGCGCCGCCTCGGCCGCCTCGCGGCCACGGTATCACCTCTGGCCGAATTTTCAACAGGCCCACCTCAAAGGCTTGAGGCGGTCCGCCTCATGACGCCTCGAGTCGAGGCTGCCTGAGGCGGACGTCTCGACCCGAAAGCCCTAAAATTACTATTTTTTTAAAAAAATAAAATATTATATAAGGGAGCTGAAAGTTGCGACAAAAAATCCTTAATCGAGCTTCTTTATAACTAAAAAGCTATCGAAAATAAAATTTTTAATTTTGAAATCCTAACCGGCAATATCGTTAACAGCGTTGATAGGATAGCTCGACCTCGATGCTTCACCGAAAATGACAAAATAATTATTATCTTTAAAAATAACAAATATTTGCTATTATATTATTTATTAGTTGTAATTTATTATTAATAAATTTATTTATGTTAGGAATTATATATGATGATGATGCTTTGGAGGATGACACTTTAAACACACATTTCATGCTATTAGACACAAATGATAGCCTACTTAGATATTAACAGTCATTTTATTCCATGAACCTATTTTGTTGTGTTTCATTTTGATTGATGATTTTATGTATTAATCGATATGGATTTGCTGTGGATAATTTATTTTGATGCTTTTAATTTTTTTCGTGTTCGGATTGAGGCTGTCGCCTCGAGGCTGCCCGCCTCGCCTCGCACAGGTGAACCGCTTCACTCCGCAATGATTTTTTCTTTGCGTTGTTATGGTTTTGGCTTTACATTTTGCTGGGTTATGGAATTGGTTCAAAAGTTGGCAATTAGTAAGTCTCATTGTAGCTGCAATCTGAAATTTTTGCCCCTTGTTATAGTACTCCGTGGATGGTTCTGAATTCATGTTATTTAGTTATACACTTATACTTCGGAGTGACGGTTTGGGTCGCTATACTTTTGTTTATCTTTTTTTTTTTCAAATTGCACTTTAGACATATTAATTTCTTATTGATTGTTTGAACTTTTCATTATGTGAACCGTGATTTTCTCACATAATTATGATTTATAATTGGATGAAGTAAGATCATGGTTGTAATGCATCATATTCATATTGTACTGCATTTGCAGGAATTTGATCCTTTTTCTTTGAGCATTGATGGAGAAAAACTTCGTGGCCGTGGCACAACTGATTGTTTGGGACATGTTGCCCTTGTGACTGAACTTATGAGGAGGTTGGGGGAGACAAAGCCAAAACTGAAATCAACTGTGGCCGTGGTCTTTATAGCTAATGAAGAAAACTCTGCCATAACAGGGGTTGGTGTGGATGCACTTGTGAAAGATGGGCTGCTTAATAAGCTGAAGGGAGGTCCTCTGTAAGTAATTGAACTTTTCGGTATATTGAAAACAATAAAGCAATGCAATGGTGTGTATATATCTATGATTGATTTTGGAGTTAATAAATGTGTTGTTTTGTTGTTGGTTAAGATACCGATGCTTGATTGTTTGATGAAATTTTCTGTCCACAGCTTCTGGATTGACACAGCAGATAAACAACCTTGCATTGGTACTGGTGGTATGATACCTTGGAAACTTCATGTCACCGGAAAGCTTTTTCACAGTGGTTTACCTCATAAGGTCTGCCCTTAATTCCTCTTTTCGCATCAGCTTTTTACAGGTTTCTGTTAGAGGAAGTTCAGTAATTTCAGTTTTTTCCATGAAATTATATGAAGTTTCATTAGACTGTCTTGGTGGTTTGGTTTTCATAGGGTTTGTTTCATTGTTTGTCAGTGCTTTTCGTATAGCACTTATGTTATTACCGCTTTTCTTTCTAGCCCTATTTTAATAAAGCACTAAATGGTCGGCAATCGATTATAAAAATCACTTTATTGAGATTTTAAAATTATGCAGTGTTTTGTTTTTAAATAGATATTTTGATACTATTCTTTTATATTTTATTGAATTTTTCATGTTAATATTTTTTTTTATTATGAAAAGCTGTAAATCATTGACCAGAGTTGACTGGCATTTACCACTATTAGCCATATACAAAAATTTGTAAGTCCTAATGGCAACATTAACTGCCGTTTTCCATGGTTAACTTAGTTAACAGCGGTAAATGCCAGTCAACTTTGGTCAATGACTGCCTAGGGTAGTCAACAGTTTTGGTAAGACTTTCATTTTATCGTAATAGAAGATAAAATAATACAGTGAAAGAATTTAATTATTTTTTATATATATAAATTATGCTTTAAGGTTTTTGGAAGTATTTTAAATTTTTAAGTGCTACTCACTTCTACATGAGAAAGCGCTATATGTGCTTTGTGAGAAAAGCACCACTCCATGTTCTTTCCAACATGCACTACAAGTGCTATTGATGTTGCTTGACTGCTTTTCATTTTCTTCCCAAACACCTTAATAAGTATGATATAAGCAGATAATTTTCGCAGATGGTTGCAAAGCATTTATCTTTGGGGTGTTAACAGTGTACATAAAATTGATCGCAAATGCAATTGGGAAAAACTTCTGTTGATACATATTGATGGTACTAGTGGTTCAATTGATAGTCTCTGATCCCCACTTGCATTAGGGTCTGGGTGGGGTTTTGTTCAGATTATGTGATAAATAATTTTTTTTAAATTGATGTTTCGATATTAATTTATAGTTGTTTGTTCAAGTTTGAGGACAGTTTGTGTCTTTTGTCTTTCAGCATTAACTAGACTATAATGGACTGTTATGGTTCAAGATGAAGGTATAGCATTTCATAAGCATCATATTGAACAAGACATTGATTAGCTGGTTCAGTCACATTAGTACAAGGCGTACTGTTAACATGTGTTAGAGTTGTGTAAATATATTCCTGTCGTAGGCGGAGACAAATACGGAGATGCAAAGAAAATATCTCAGAACATTTATTTCAACATGTAAAAGCTGAAATGACACTACCTGAAGTTTATTTATTGACCTTACTGTTGTTATTGAATATCTCCAGGCAATAAATCCTTTGGAGCTAGCCATGGAAGCAGTTAAAGAAATCCAGACACGGTTTTACAAAGACTTTCCACCTCTTCCAAAGGAGCAGGTCTATGGATTTGCAACACCATCAACCATGAAACCAACCCAATGGAGTTGTACGTTTTGAGCTTGAAAGCTGTAACTTATTTTGAGAAAGAAACTATGATTTTATTTCTGAATCAGCTTCTTCGTTGCAGATCCAGGAGGTGGGATCAATCAGATTCCTGGTGAATGTACGGTTTCAGGAGATGTCAGGTCATAATTTTTTTCGCCAGATTTCTTAGTCTTAAACGAATTGATGTAAGTGATCTCACATATCATTTTTTACTCTCCTCTGGTTGTACAGGTTAACTCCATTCTACAAGTAAGTCGGTCACCTCCTGTTCTTGGCATTGCAATGTCTTTTTTTCAAGTTATTTACTTCTGGAAAACCTAAAAAAAATTGTTGCCATATAAATAACTAGTTAGTAGTTTCTCATCCAATGTATTGATGCTCTGTTGCAGTGTAACAGATGTGATGAAGAAACTACAAGAATATGTGGATGACCTAAATGAGAACATACAGAAGCTGGATACACGAGGTCCAGTTTCAAAATATGTTCTACCAGACGAAAACATAAGGGGAAGGTATGTACTCTCTCTTCTATACCGAACCTTAGGCAGGGATGATTTTAGAATATTTCTTTTCAGGTTGCCTAGTCATATAAAATAAAATTTGAGATAGCAAATTGTATATTCTGATTTTTGAGCGTATATAACCTGTATTCTTTATTTAATAAGAATTTAGCTGCAGTTGTCTCCAAACTTCAGATGTCCATGTTATAGGAATTACATTGTTGGTGTGCTAGTTACTCATAGGTTTATGTATTCATCTTTTGTCTTCTGCTATGATGCTGAAATCAGTTTTATGGTTTTTTTGGGCAGCCTAACATTAACTTTTGACGAGGCAAATAATGGAGTTGCTTGTAGCCTTGATTCTCGTGGCTTTCATGTCTTGTATAAGGCAACTGAAGAGGTCGTTGGTCATGCAAAACCTTACTCGATCACTGGGACTTTGCCACTCATTCGAGAACTTCAAGTGAGATATATATAATTTTCCATCTGTGGCCTTTCCTAAATTCGCATTTCTTTAGTTGATATCTCTAACTTTAACTTCTTGCATTGGGTGGTAGGACGAAGGTTTTGATGTTCAAACCACAGGCTACGGTATGACACCATTACTACATCTTAGCAATTTTCACTTTGTTTTCAGAGCTTAATCTAGAAAACCTAGTTGATCCTGGTTTTATTAATCATTTTCCCATGAACTTATATAAAGTTTAGACTCGAATGAGATTAATTGTATTGTTAGTTGGGGGAGCTATAGATGATGTTTTGGGAAACTGTATGTCTGTAAGTGATTGCGATGAGTTTTACTTAGGGTTGGAGAGTGAAATTGTTATCACAGTGAGCAAAGGATCTACGTTAGTGTTTCTGAACAAATTTAGTACTTTCTGGATCATGAACAAGAAGTGAACTTGTCAAAGTAATTGGAACAGTTTGCTTTAATAAGTACTTATATTTCCTAGCAATCATTTAATTCTATTCCTTCGTTTAATGTTGAAAAGCAACTTAAATCCTTTTCTATTTTGGACCATTAGAATTGGGGATACAATTGGACTCCCTCCAGGCTACGCCCCCTGTTCATGATCTACCTGCTTATTTTCCAGGGCCATGGGAGCAACGTAGTTGAGCGTCTCTTGGATTGTTGTATTAGAAGATTTTGAATATATAAATCTTAATTACTGTATTTATATGTATATAATATTAATCAAAATACTTGCTGAAGTAGGGGTTTCGGGTAACTAACATGGTGGATGCAAATCCAATAAAAAAATGTTCTGGAAAAAGGTTTAAAGTTTGCTGTGAATAAGGGTTGGATTATTAATCACTAAAATAAAGTGCTATTAAAATTGTCTGGGGAAATATGTTTAATTGTTTATTTAGACTGGAACTAGAAACACTAAAAACTAATCAATGGGATGCTTGTAAAATGTGAGGTATATTGTCAAGATTATGACGGGCATTTATTCATTTTCTCAATCCCTCTGCCTTATCCTGAGAGTTCATATCTGTTAATCAACGGAATGATTGTTGAAGTAATGAGGAGCATAAAACATATTTTTCTTCGTTGCTTTCTAGTTTTGGTCCTGTTGTATAAATTTTTTAAGGCAACGAAGGCTTAAATGGGTCATTACAGAATTTTATTCTCTGTTTGTGGAAGACTTTTGTGCTTTTGGTGGTTGTAAAATGGGATGTATTGTATGGCTGTTTTCTGGGTAATTTGGTTGTAGAGGAACAGCAGGATTTTTTAGGAAACTTACCCAGTTGTTTGTGGCATAGGTTTCTTCTCTCTCTCTCTGAATTCCAGCATTCTACTTATTTTTTTCATATTGCAGAATGCAAATACTTTTTTGCATCAATGTTGGATGTTGCTGCTTTTGTATAGGATTGTGCTGTAAAACTTTTGCCCAATAGATCTTTCGTAAATCTGGTGGTGGACCTCTAGGCCATATCACTTTTTGCACTTTTTGTTTTGTAGAGTATAAATGATTTTGGTTTAAAAGGGAATGTTGCTGTCATGGGACTGGGGAAACAGGAAATGGAGAATAGTCTCTACAGTATATAATAATGATTTGGAAGAGTAAAAATGTTGTGATATTTTATATCGTACCGCAAGTGTACGGTGTCAAGTTTTAGTATAAATCAGTGAAAGAGTATCGAACCCACAGTGACTGTGTTAAACTCACACTAAGTACTACAATTGATAATCCTAACTTTATTTAGAAGATAATTAATAAAGATTTAACTAGATAAATAATATATAAAAATAATTAGATAGGAGGAACTAATACGAGAGTGATTCTAGAGTCTGATTTCACCTAGTTATCCCCTATGTATTTATCATGTCAATTAACTTGTTCAGTTGTATTGTTTATAAGTTAAGAATCCTAAAGTATTCACTCTCTCTCCCGAGTAACAGTGAAAATATTATCAATTACAGACTTCGATATCCCTATAAAAATCTAGTAATTAACAACTCATTACGTCTTGTAATTTTATGTTAACGACTTCAAAGGAACTATAGTCTCCCGAACTCTATAAAACTCCTAGGTTATATTCTTTAGATCCTATTCAAAATCCCCTCTCCCGAGTGATAGATTCTAAACATGCATCATCTCAATTTGTGGCCAGCAAACAAGAAGCATTAAACTCAAAAGAATATAAATAAACTGAAATATAACTTCATAACACTATTAACAAACAATACAAAGGTTCAAGAATTAGTTACATCATTCTCTAGAACAAATGAGTTAGTTCATGACTAAAGATAAAAACAATAAGAACATGTCATGAATTTAATGGAAATCATTAGAGTTCTAAGAAAGAAACTAGAAGATTAAACTCGATTTGAATCCCTTCCTCGTCGGACGTCACCGTCTTCGTCTCCTTTTGTCGCTCTTCAATCTTCCTCCTTGGATCTCTCTAAAATATGTGTTTTGTGATTTTGTGCTGTGTATTAGCATCTTTTTGAGTCTTGGACGAACTTATGTATTTATAATAAAGCTTTGGGGTCCTTGTGCATGTAAAACCCTAGATTTGGGCTTTTTGGGTCCTCCGCAGTGCCGCTGCGCCAATCTCTCTGGAACTATGTATGGGACGCTGGAGCCGCCGCGGCGCCAAGAAGTTGGGCGCCGCGGTGCCAGTGAATTCTTTCTTTGGCTCTCGCGTCTTGCGTCCTGCTCCTCCCGCGCGCTTCCGATGCATCTGTATGGTCCCAAAACATGTATAAATGCTCCAAGATCCATATATTAATGCTTTCTACAAATAAAACATAAAAGAACTACAAAATACATTAAATGATACGGAAACTAACAAAATAGTAAGCTAAAAGTGCAGGAATAAGTGGGTATAAACCGCACTTATCAAAAAATAAAGAGTGAGATTTGGGAAAAGAGCAAAGGAGGATAGAATTAGAAGATTGTGAAGAGTCCAAGTTGGGTTTTGAGGGCCCACTTCAGTTCAAATTTATCTCATATATATATACTAGTGTGTGCCCGTGCCTACGGCACGTTGTTACAGAATTTACAGAGAGATTAAGATTCTGTTATGTAATTTGTTTATAATGAAATGATTTTATTTTTTAATTAAATTATTTTATTCTTTAATTTATTTAGTAGTTTTCATTTTCCATTAATAAATGATTATATTCTTTAATTTATTTGGTAGTTTTATTTTCCATTTTTATAGAGATTTTATAATGAAATGATTATTTATCAGCCATTAGATTATAATGAAACAATCTGAGCCGCCAATTAAGCCACATAAAGATAGCCTTTGGATTTATTATCTCTCTTCATCCTAACCATCTGTTACATTCGCTTTCCTCCCACACTATTGTACTTTATAATATATATATATATATATATATATATATATATGCGGGTGAGGCGGGCCTCCAGGCACTGCCTCAGTTTGAAATTTCAAACTATGGATATAGGTTGAGAAGAAGAACCTAACAAGTGAGAGGAAGAGAGGGATAAATAGAGATATATGTATGAGAGAAATCTCACAGTTCATATAGTTCTGAAAATAGAATCTGAAGATGTTTTGGCATGGAGTAGAATGTTAATTGGTAGTCTTTGGTTCTTTAAAACTATTTGTTGAAATTAATAAAATGAGAGCCTTTCTAAGATAGAATAACATTTTCTTTACTTCATCTCTTCATTGTTATTCAGTTTTCTCTTTAACCAGATTGGAACTTTCAGAATTGTGGTTGACGTTGATCTCTAAGCGGACACATCTTACAGATAAACTATTTCGTCGCGGATAAAATATTTATGTAAAATTCAATCATGATGATCTTACTCATTTTATATTCTTACATATGCAGGTTTAATGGCTACATACCATGCAAAGAACGAGTACTGTCTTCTTCCTGATATGTGCCAAGGCTATCAAGTTTTTGTCAGCATCATCTCCCAGTTAGAAGATTGACACAGTAAATGGAATGTGCCAGTGCTACTTCCATAATTCAAGCCACAAACATGTTTTCAACTAAATAAATGATAAGGTAAATCCTGTTAGAGAATTCTCTGAGCTGAGTTTCCAGATTCACAAATTCTAAGTAGCTGTTATTTTAACTGGAGATTGTTTTTATAAATTTTACAACAGTCCATGGGTGATTAACAAATAAGAGTCGTGAGATCATGTTTAATAAGTTTCATCAAATAGCAATACTATGCATACAAATTGGCATGACACGAGGAAGAATAAAATTGATTGTTCGCTTGGGAGTGTTTAAAATCTTAATCCTCAAGGGGCGTGGTTTGGTGGTGTAGGGTTCAGGATCTCACCTTGAGATCCTGGGTTCGAATCTAGGGAGTGCATTTCTTGTAAGAGCTTGTGACGGTCAGGGATTTTACCTGCTCCTCTTAAACCCGGAAGAGGTGGTTTGGTGGTGGAGTTTCCAACGATTCAAATAGAAAAAAAAAAGTGTTTAAAATCTTATTAAAAGTACTTTCTACAAATTAAAATTATTTTAAATCTATGTTTTCAAAAAGAACTAGTTAAAATTGTCATATCATCAATCCATTTGTTGCATTCACTTTTTTATTTCACTAATTAGATTATATATTTCGGTGCTACTTTGTCCGAATTGAGTTTAGTCTGTAATCAAACCATTTTTTAGGTCTGGGGTGGAGAGCTTCTCTAATAATCTTATTTCGCAAAGAAAAACTTATATGGGATGGTGCCCCATCTCATATTTACGCCGTCTAATATTTTGATGTATGTAAATTCATTTTAAAATTGATCAATCATAATGAGGAGAAAAATTATTTAAAACACATGATATACATTTATTAGTTGATTCCTATTATTTATAAGTTTTTTTTCTTCATTTTGAAAAAGTTTAAATCTTCTTACAAATATAATTTAAAAGACTGTTTTTGAATTGTTATCCATACCCATTATTTAGTAAAAGAAATATTATTAATCACTCTTCATTAAGTTTGAAGTTACGGGAAAAATATAAAAACAAGCAAATTTAATCTACCATCTACCCTCTCTTTTGCATGGTCACATTGTTTACTCTGTCTTTATAAATTTCACAACAAATCAAAAGCCGCCACACTTGATTGAGAAAGTCTAGAGTGGTGTTGATCACCTCACCATTTAATCGAACGTTATATAAATTTATCAATAAATTTAAATATTATATTTAAATATGTGATGATAGTTAATTGAATAGCGGGACTAATGATATGATAGTGTCAATATCATCCAACACTCGGTACAATTATTTTATTAAGAAGAATTTCATGAAAGTAGATTTTCAAGAGGGACAAATGAGAGACATTTAGATCTTGATTTATCACATGGTGTTGTGATCTCAATTTAATCTATAAGTCTTTAGTTAAGGGCACAACCGATGGTCTCTAATTCATGGTTCCAACTTCCAATAATATGTCCCGAGTTTTAGGGGAGAACCACTACATGGTTTATAATTTCTTTTCAAATCTGTTCATAGAATAAAGATACTTAATGTATAATAATATAAGTCTCCAATGGGCGTGAGGTCTTGTGTTCGAATCCAGGGAGTGCGTTTCTTGTAAGAGCCTGGGACAGCGGGAGATTTTACCTGCTCCGCTTAAGCCCAGAATGAGTGGTTTTGCGGTGGGGTTTCCAACGATTTCAAAAAAAAAAAAAAACAATGTATAATAATATATATTGTGAGGTAATTTTTAGATTTTACAAGGGTGCATTGAATGATAATTCAAAAAAAAAAAAAAAAACACTTAGTTTTTAAATATTTTGTATTCATCAAGGATTTAATTGATCGTGTCCAAACTCTTACATATTTTAAGTAATTATTTTATCACTATTTTGTTGGATGTTTAATAAGTCCATGATATAATAAAATTAATTAAGAGAAAGTTCGACGGAATAAAAAGTATTTCACTCTAAACTATCTTTTACTCATATAATTAAAATAGTTGAAAATCATAAGATTTGGTTTAAAAAATAAAAATAATTTTACAAAGAATTTCACATGAAAAGAAATAACAAGTGGTGTGCATGTCTTAAATAATTTTACGGAAAACTTGTTTGGCCACTTGTAATACCTATGCCACTTTCCATTGAAGTGTCTAGCTTGCATCAACTTGTCAACAATTTTAAAGATTATTGCCATCATTGTCAAAAAGAAAATCATCACTTTTTGACAATGGTGAAAACCACCAAAATAGCTTTAGGTGCATTTATTAAATGATTGTAATAGTGAGTTTGAGTTTCACTATAAATTAAGAACTAATTGAGAGTTCAAATCATTCTCAACAAGTAAACTTAGAGTGTAAGCTTCAATTAAGAGAGTTTGGAGGTGTAGTTAGTTTGTGAGATTTTTTTTACAAGTTTTGTAATACTTATAAATTATATTCAAGTAGTAATAGAGAGTATCTATTTTCCTCACAAAACACTCTTCAGTGATCAAAGAATCACAACAAGTGGTATTGATAGCTTTGGTTATACGTTGGGGATCCCGGAGGTGAAGAACGAAACTCGGTGTGGAGAATTCAGGTTTCGGAAAAGTTCTCAAAAATCAATTTTGAGCATACCAGCAGTTTTTTCACGACGAGACGAGCACGGTGGTATTTTCTAGTGATCAAATGGAGCAACAGGGATGACGCATGAGCCGCACGCGCCTTCCCAAGAGCTGCCCACACACTGCCACACGTTGTACGCGCTCCAGAGGTTGAAGACGACACATGTGCTAGCCACGTCAGCGACACATCAGCAGTTCCGGCACAATTATCAGCCACCTCAGCGCTTCTAGTACAGCCATTAGACACGTCGACAGTTCCGGCAGAGTCAGCTGACACGTAAGCACCATGTCATCAAATATGGTACAGTCAACAGCTATGTCAGCACTTCCGATACAGTCATTAGCCATGTCAGTGACACATCACTAGTTCCAACATAGTCAGCTGACACGTAAGCGCCACGTCATCAAATATGGTACAGTCAGCAGCCACGTCATCATTTCCGGTACAGTCAGCTGCCACATCAGCATCTCTGGTTCAGTCAACTGCCATATCAGCATATCGGTCCAGTCATATGCCACGTCAGCAGTGATGGAATTGGTGTTTGGAGTGCTAATCCGATTTGTATATTTTATTATTAATAAAATAACTACATTTTTCATTTCATATCTTATTAATAATATTGTCATTATGCGTATTAGATTGATGTATAGATATGCTAAGAATGACATCGACCTTAGAATAGTTTTGACACTAGGTGTAAACTATTCTTAAAGTAAATATTCATAGTCGTTGGTTTTGGAATACGGTCGAATTTCTATAACCTAGAAGACTAGCAAATGTCGTATATTGGAATTGGAGTTCCAATGGTTTATCCTGATGTACCATGAGTTTTGGAAACTCGTATAGACATGTGGGTACTCGTTGAAGCGAATACTGAATGACTCACAGGCGATTCCTAATAGTTGGAAGTACACACCACCGTCAATAGGAATCTCCTCGAGCAGAGTAGCATATGTAATCCTTTGACTATATGATAGCATTGATTTTGTGTGAGATCCTCCACACTTTAATGTCATGTATGTCAGAAACTTTTCATGGTCTGGCCTCTAGATGTTCGTTGGGTGTGGACCGATGTACTCAGTAATCAAGTGCGAAGCAAGATAAGATCTGTCGGCCCATATGTGTACCATAAGGGTTTAGGTATCCATGTGAGTAAGTCACGATTCTTAAAGACTTTGGCCAAAGCCGATCACCTATGGTGGATCGCATCAGTTGTAAAGAATCGTGGACATGTCGACATGAGATGTGCGCCTTGGAAACTTGACGGTGTATTCTATGTTTCCTAAGCACAACTCGGATAGCCTACGATGGAGGGATTGTTAAACATATGTGATGACCTCGACTTGTATAGTTCAGAAAGGTCGTTCGTGTTTTTCGCGAATTCGGAGGTGGCCGAATTGCGTACATATTAGCTAGGCTTATATGACGAACGTGTCTGAACTTAGAGAGTCCCAATATGAAGTGTACTCGTTGAGCACTTGGGTAGCCGATTAATTTTGATAAAATATAATATTCGATATTATAATTATCAACTAAGATAATCAAGTGTTATTGGATAACATTGATTATTTACTTTGACATAATTGGATTAATTCAATAATTACACAATGACTTAATTGTAAAATCATAATTATCTCTACCATTTGAGGATATTATGGTAATTGTAAGTATATAATAATAGGTGGTTTTGTCTTGATTTAATTGGATTAAATCAAGGTGGCAAACATTTAACTAATCCATTTCCTAATCCTTGGCTTGATTTAATTGGATTAAATTAAAGTGGGAGACATTAGAGATTAGTCACACCTTATTATACATATTTGGATAAATTAGATTAAGCCCACTTAAAAGTTGATTACAACTTTTATTAATTAAAAATTGCCTAAGTTTTGCTATAAATAGCAAGTTTTATGAAGATTTTAATTACAAGTACAAATACAAGTAAATTCTTAGAGAAGCTTGTGAGGTCTCTACAACATTTCATCTATGAGAAATCAAGATTGAATCTTGAAGTGAAGCTTGTTAGCATTGGAAATCAAGGTTGGATCTTGAAGTCAAGCTTGCACACCTTGGAGGTTCTCCAACCATTTCAACAAATGAGAAGTAGATTGGATCTTGCATCAAGCTTACTAAGGTAATGTTTGATCTTCTCCTAAGTTATGTTCTTTTATGTATTAGATGTATGATCGCATAGCTTAATGTTGAAATAAGGCTAATAAATTGTGTTAGGATGCTTTGGAAATATAAACATTATATGCTTGTAATTGGGTCAAAATATTTATGTTAGACATAAACATAATTTAGAGTTTGGAAATCTTGATTAAAGCTTAGAGTTATGACTACCATTCTAGAATCACTTGACCATATTTAGGTGACCTAGAATTATTCACGAGACATTTCTTATTGGGATTCTAATT
This sequence comes from Zanthoxylum bungeanum, assembly GCA_019454045.1. NCBI lineage: Eukaryota > Viridiplantae > Streptophyta > Magnoliopsida > Sapindales > Rutaceae > Zanthoxylum > Zanthoxylum bungeanum. Next base: position 131,707 of record SKCR01029780.1, read on the forward strand.
TGGTTTGTGTATTGGATTCAAAATTTACGCAAGTGCGTATTTAGAATAAATTTATATTTTTGTAAAAATATTTGATATTTTGAAAAACTTGATTTTTATTCTATAACATGTGTTGATGTTGGTTTTGATGTTAAAAATTAATTTTGGGTATTTTTGAAATATTTAGGGAGAACCGGAATAAATTAGGGTAAAATACCCTAATCCCTTCAGCTCACTGAGAGAAAGAAATGAAATAAAAAAAAAAAGAGTTGATGACTGCACGCACTGTAGCGCAACGTACGCGCTGTGAGCGGTAATTTTATTTTACTTCGTTTTTGAGTTTCCGGACTCCGATTCAGCCCCGGTTTTTTCCTATGCACTAGTAATGGAATATAATATTTCATTAAATTATTTAAAATTACACCCATACTTGATATCAATGGGTTAGACTCATTTCCGCTGCGCGGGGTACCGATCCAACCCTAGGGGTTCCACAATTGTCCCAACAAAATGGTATCAGTAGCAAAGGCTTAACTGCACAACACATGTTTTGAATCTATGTCATAATAATTTTAATTTAATTATGCATAAGACATATTGGATTATGTATTGCATGTTTTAAATTAAAACTTTGACCTAAATAAGTTAATGACTTGATTGTCATAAATATCCCGTGATTAGATAATTACTTTAATTAAGTAATATTATTAATAATTTTGGAGCATTATTGGATGGTTCGTCTTGTCAATACGGAGATGAATGGGTTCTTACTGCTTATATCCAATATCGTCATTAGTGTGGGGGGTATAAGTGCTCATAACTTAGGTCGCTCCGGTAAAACATTAGATGTAGCGTGATGAGTTAATGTAGTCACCCAATATCGTCATTAGTGTGAGGGTGTACATACAAAGCTTATTAGTGCACATTGATAAGTATACACCTAGAACACGTCTTAATCCAATATCGTCATTAGTGTGAGGATAAGAAACGGTTCATGGCCAAATTAGGAGTCACATGAATGTGATTGACTTTGGAGGTCTACCTAATGAGTTTACAAAGGCCAATATCGTCATTAGTGTGAGGCTATAGTAAATGTCATGGGAACCATTTCCCGCTATGAAATTTTGATAGTCAAATTTATATTTTTCCGTTAAGGGAGATTATGGAATTACATAAAGTATTGGGAGGGCACTAATAGATTTAAAATTTCATAATCAATTAGTGTTATCACTTTAGAAATGAAAATTATTCTGCTACTTCTCAAAAATGTTGTCTTGTAGATGGCTGCCGCTAATCCATTGATGAAACTTTTGGATTCCAATAAGCTAAAAGGAGCAGAAAACTATTTCGAATAGGAAATGGACATACGCATTGTCTTGGAATATGAAAAGTTGACTTATGTCACGATCAATCCACTACCTGTTGGTATCGATCCTGAATCCACTCCAGAAGAGCGAGAAACTTTTGATAGATGGAATAATGATAATCTGAAGGTGAAATCCTACATCTTGGGATTGATGGTTCCAGATTTGCTGAGATATTACATTAAAGTACCGGATGCTTGGAGCATCATGCGAACACTCAAGGAGTTGTTCGAGGCAAACCAAGAGATGGAACTTTATCGAATGTCTAAGGAATTGTTATGTACTGAACTCAAGGAGGGGGGAGCTGTCAGCACTTATGTTTTGAACATGATCGACCAGATTCGATATCTGGAACGACATGACATTATATTTGATGAACGGCTAGGCTGTAATTTGATTATATCTTGTTTACTTGGATCTTATGCTAGCTTTGTATTAAATTTTCATATGCATTTGATGCAAGCCACATACAAAGAACTTCATAACATGTTATGGACGGCGTAGCAAGATTTGAAGAAAGGCAACCCCACACTGTATCTCCATGGTGGAGCTGGCTATTCAAAGACTTCTGGGAAGTCAAAGAAAATCAAGATGTGGAAGAAGAAGATATCAAAGAAAAACTCCAAGAAGCGCAAATGCGCAAAATCGAAAGTAGCTCGTTATCAATGTCTACATTGTAAGAAATCTGGACACTGGAAGAATGACTGTCAGAGTTAAAAGGAAAAGCAGGACCCTCAGATACGTTTTGTATTTTTCCAATTATTGACATCTCACTAGCCTTATATGCAAATAGTGGATGGGTGTTAGACACTGGCAGTCCTACTCATATTTGTAACTCCCTACAGGAAACGAGGATTAGAAGAAGGCTGAATAAAATTGAGATCCAGCTTAGAGTTGGTAATGGCGAGATATTGCATGTCAAGGCCATAGGAACAATTGTTCTAGATCTCTCAAATGGATGTAAATTAGATTTGCATGACTATTATTATGTTCCCTCAATTATCAGACAAATAATATCACTACTAATATTAGATAAATAGGGATATAAAATAAACATTGAGGATTGAACTTTATGTTTATATGATAAAGATAATTTATTGAAATGTGAATGTTCTTTATCAAACTGTCACTATATTTTGGAAACATGTAGAGATGTCTTTAATATAGAGAAAAATACAAGTAGGAAGTCTGGATTAAATAATACTGAATTATGGCATATGAGATTGGGCCACATAGGTGTTAGACGTCTATCCAAATTGGTAAAGGATGGTTTGATTGAAAATCTTACCTTAAATCCTTATCCAATTTGTGAGTCATGTATCCAAGGAAATATGACAAAGGCCTCATTTCAAGGTGTTGGACACCGTGCTGGAGCTAATACATAACGATGTGTGTGGTCCATTAAATCATGCCGCTCATGATGGTTCAACACTCTTTGTGACTTTCACAGATGACAAGTCTAGATATGGATATGTCTATATGATGAAACATAAGTCAGAAATATTTGACAAGTTCAAAATATTCTGAAACGAAGTAGAAAAATAAACTAGTAAATTCATCAAATGTCTTAGATCAGATCGAGGCGATGAATACATGAGTGAAGAATTCAGAAGTTATTTAAGGGAGAATGGAATTCTTGCCCAATATAGCCCATCAGGAACACCGCAACACAATGGTGTGTCTGAACGAAGAAATCGTACTTTATTGGATATGGTACGATCCATTATGAGTTATACAGATCTTCTTTATTATCTTTGGGGTTACGTTTTACAAATTGTTGCCTATATACTTAATATGGTTCTATCGAAATTTGTTTCTACGACCTCCTATCAGATATGGTTCGATAGAAATTCAAGTCTTAGGCATTTAAAGATTTGGGGTTGTCCTGCATACGTTAGAATTGCGCAACGGGATAAACTAGCACCCAGATGGTATAAATGTAGGTTCATTGGATATCCTGATAATTCCATGGGATATCAATTCTACGATTCTGAACAACGAAATGTATTTGTTGTTCGCTTTGTAACTTTTCTTGAAAAGTAATTTTTGAAAGAAAGTGCGAATTGTAGAGAGATTAAACTTGATAAGTTTGATCCCAACATTAAGGAACCTGAGATGGAAGCAAAGATCCAAATAGGTGAAGGATCTACAACACGGGTTCTACGTAAGTCGAATAGAATATCAAGGCCTCCTGATAGACTGTTTTTAACATCTGATGTGAGCCTTGATGTTCTCCTCTTGGAGGAAACAGATCCGACTACGTATAAGGAAGCGATATTAGATATCGATTCGGGAAAATGGAAGGAAGCCATGAAATGGATTCAATGCATGTCAATCAAGTCTGGGACTTAGTTGAACTTCATGAATGAGTTAAACTTATTGGTTGTAAATGGGTTTACAAAAGGAAGCGAGGGCCTGATGGAAAGGTGGAAACATTTAAGGCCTGACTGGTAGCGAAAGGTTACACTCAACGTATTAGGACTGACTATGAGGAAACTTTTTCACTAGTAGTCATGCTAAAATCCATTAGGATTCTTTTAGCCATTGTTGCATATCACGACAATGAGATATGGCAGAATGATGTGAAAACCGTTTTCCTAAATGGATTCCTTGAAGAAGATATCTATATGGAACAACCAGAGGGTTTCATATCCAGTGAGACTTCAAACTTGGTTTGTAAGCTCCAAAAGTCTATTTATGGACTTAAACAGACATCCCGAAGCTGGAATCATCATTTTGATAAGATAATTAGATTATCTGGATTCATTAAGAACGAGGAAGAACCATGTTTTTATAAGAAAGTTAGTGGGAGCATGATAGTTTTCCTAGTCTTGTATGTAGATGACATTATTATCATAGGAAATGATATAGGGATGATGCAAAGTGTGAAAGCCTACCTTTGCAAGAACTTCTCCAGGAAAGATATGGGTGAAGCTTCCTATATACTAGGTATAAGGCTTTACCGAGATAGAGTTAGGAAACTTATAGGGTTGTCATAATCGACGTACATAGATAAGATGTTAGAATGGTACGGTTTTACCAACTGTAAAGTAGCAAATGTACCTTTCCGATACAGCATACATCTTTCGAAGAAAATGGCACCTCAAACTAAGGAAGAGAGAGTTATGATATCTAACTTGCCATATGTTTCTTGTATTGGAAGCATAATGTATGTTATGTTATGTACTAGACCTGACATCAGTTTCGATATCAGTGTGACCATCTTATATCAATCTGATCCACGTAATTATCATTGGACAGTCGTGAAACATATCCTAAAATATCTTAAAGGTACTAAAGATAAGTTTCTGATATATGGAGAAAGTGAGCTACAAGATAAGGGTTATACAGACTCCGACTTCCAGTGAGATTCAAATGATATAAAATCTACATCATGATACATATTTACCCTTAACGGTGGTGCGATTAGTTGGCGTTGTTCAAAGCAAGGCTCAACAGCTGATTCCACCACTGAGGCGGAATTTATAGCGGCTTCAGAAGCTGTTAAATAAGCTGTTTGGATTAGAAATTTTATCACAGAACTTTATGTGGTGCCTAGTATTGCGGATTCGATCCCATTGTATTGTGATAATAACGGAGTAATCGCGCAGGCTAAGGAGCCAATGACGCATTCCAAGTCTAAACAAATGGAAAGGAAAATCGCGTAATTAGAGAGATTATTGAACGAAAAGACATAGTGGTCTTGAAGGTTCAAGGACAAGACAACATAGCAGACCCACTTACAAAAGTCTTACCTCCTAAGTTATTCGATAAACATGTGGAAGATATGGGACTACGGTATCATCCAGATTGGCACTAAGCAAGTGGTGAGTTTGATGGAGTTGGTGTTTGAAGTGCCAATCCGATTTTTATATTTTATTATTAATAAAATAACTACATTTTTCATTTCATACCTTATTAATGGTATTGTCATTATGCATTGTTGACGGCTGGTTTTGGTCTCAGGGCAATATTGGAATATTACTCCCGAGACAATCCTCCCTCAATAGTGAATTTGTTCGGTTATGGGGGAACCAAAAGCAAACTTAGCAAAAGACAGATAAATACGCCAATCGACAAAGAGATTTAACGTGGTTCGGCGGATCAGATCCAACCTACATCCACGGGCACAGAACGGGTGATACTTTATTATTGAAATATGCTTCTCTGCTCTGTTTTGTGTTTACAAGTCTGATGGTAATTATTCTTGATATTGATTCTGATACCCCTTACGCACACTCTACCCTCTTATTTATAATAATGCAGAAATCAGATTCATTCTTTTACAAGGGTTCCCAGTCGAACCAACTTCCTTCTCTCATAAGGATTCCTAATTTAAAACTACCTTTACTTATTTCATCCTATTAGGACACTGACTCATCAGTTCTCCCCATGAAAGTAGGGTAACTTGTCATCTTACCCGTAAGAATAGGATGCCTTATCTTTCTGAGCACGTCTCGCCATATGCTCGGTATTCATGAGGTCGGTCACAATGGTCCTTCGAGCTGAGAATGCTGCTTCCGATCTGATAATGCTCGGTAGTCCGAACCAAAGTGGTCGGTCACCTATCACTAGGTACTCGGTCTCTTACTGTTGGCTTTTATAACACTAATGTGGTCGGGTCGGCATTATTGATCTCGATCTGGAAGGGAATTACTTTCGTACCCCTATCGTGCTGTTTAAATAACATAGTGCCCTGAAAATACCATCAACATTTGTCACCTAGTTCTCGGTTCCAACGAGTATACAAGTTGGTGTCGGGAACTAAAAAAAGTAGTCTTTTTGACGGAGTGGTGGCTGACCCTTGTAAAGAGAAGTATTACTGGCATGCTGCCACAATGCCATTGGTTCAAACAAGGTACTCGGTTTGATTTTCTTTTCTCCCGCCAAGATAAAATCCTCTCACCGCCCTTTCGGAGACTTCTTCTCGAGACGCGCAGCCGTCACATCCGTTTAAATGCCCATCAAATCACTTTTAGGGTTTTAACCCGAACCTGACACTTGTCAATCATCCGTCGGTTTCCCGCCGAAAGCGAACAAAATCATCCATTTATTGCTGATATCCAATCTCAACCGTTCATTCAAATTTACTATATTATTTCTGATGTCGACACATGGTGCTCATCCGAGATCCTTCCTGATCTGACAGTTTAGAAATACTCTAACGTGACTATAAAAAGACAAATCGATCATTTTGTATCTATTTGGCAAAATCATCACCTGCAAAAAACTTATCTTTCCTCAACTGCGACTCGTTCGACTCAGTTCAACAAAGCTTCTTAACGTACTCTTCCGGTTTCCAAACAGAGATCAAGTAATTTTCCCGAACGACCTTCTTTTTCTTCTCTTTTTTTTTTTTTGCTTGTTGTGTTGGTGTGTGCTGTTTTTTTTTTTGAATGTTTGTTTAAAGAGAGATTTTTGAGTTTGATGTACGTTTGCTAGGGCATTTAGAACTTCATAGGTCTAGTCTTCTTGGATACTTAGGGTAGCTGCGAATTCCTGGTCGTTTTTAGAAATTGGTTGTAGATTGACCTTCCCTTTTTTACTTCTCGGATATCAAGGATGTCTGACGACAGGTCTTCTTCTGTAAGTCCTGCTAAACCTTCGGCTCCCCTTTACTGAAGAGCTCTCCTCGAGCTCGGGAGCACCCAGTGTAGAAGACCTTGACACTACCCACACCCCTTCCGAGATTGGACAAGATTCTTACCATCAGAGAATTCCTCGGAAGGATCTAGAGCCCGGTGATCTTGACTGCTCGGCTTTGGACATGGATCGGTCTTCCAAGATAACTGATGATGATCTAGCACTGCTCCGGCAACGTTATGATATCCCAATAGATATCGCTCTTGAAGTCCCTCTTCCATGTGATCGGGCTAGTCAACCTGATGAGGGTTCGGTAGCTCTGCTTCCGGCTTTCTTTGAGTGTGGAATCCGGCTGCCAATCCAACGTTATTTTGCCTGGATGTTGGCCGAGATAGAGATTGCCCATTGCCAATTAAGTTTAAATAGCTGGAGGATCTTGGCCGGGTTACAAGTAGTTTGGCATCGGGCGGGGCTCGGCGAACCTTCTCTTGAGGAAGTGAAGAGACTATACCGGTTGAAGGCCAACCCAAAAACTCACCATGGTTGGTACTACCTTTCCGCCTATGCTGTCTCATCAAATGTTGTCGGCAAACTCCCCGACTCCAACAAAAACTTCAAAGATCTTTGGTTCTGGGCCACCGGAGATTGGGGATGGGTCCTGAGATCATATGCAGAAGATGTTTCGGTCCTGGACATCTTTAGAGCGGGAGGTTAGGAGTCTAACACTTATTGTTCATGTCCTTAGTTTTTATGCTAGGCTTTTAACTTCTTTGATTCCTCCCAGCTTGTTGGAGGGATGCTCCCAAGGTCTCCCGTCAGGTCCGGAGGTGGGTATACTGGGCTCGGCGATATGCCGACTATTGGAGGGAGTTGGTGAATGACGTAGTTTTTGTTGCGTCAGGCCTTATTCGAACCGTTCCTCCGAAGGTCCCTGGTCGGATAGGTAGATTCCTACTGATCTTTTAACCGGTTTCCATGTTCGCTTGTCATGATGATTTTCTTCCCCCTCCTTTTTTTTAGGTCCTGTACTGACCATTTTTTTGCCTTTGCCTTTACAGGTATCTCGAGGAGACCAAAATACCTCGATCAGCTGACCGGTGCAACAAAGAAAACCGGCCATAGTGGGGCCAGAACTTCTCGGAAACGGCTTGAAACTTCTGCAACCAAAAAAGTGACCGAAGAGGTAGAACGGTCGACCTCTCAAGGCTTGTCTTCACCTTCTGGGGCGCCGCTGATGGACACTACCTGCTCTGATAGTCCCCTAAAGCCTTCCAGGAGAAGGAAACATATGTTTGGCACCGATGAGGCCGTGCTAAGACGGGAAATGGAGGAAGAGCGGGTCCTGAGTAGGGAACAAACAGCTCGGCAGAAAAAGAGGGCGCCGGAGGGTGCCTCCAAAAAACGGAAGGGCTCCGTGATCCTTGGCATCGAAGACCTTGGTAAGGACATTAGGGAGACCACCTCTCACCTGGTGCCGGCTTTTAACGAACTGGCCGAGGCGGTCCCTCCGGAGAAGATCCCGAGGTATGAAGACCTCTCTTCTGAGGGCATGGTTACAGAGTTGTGCTCTCAAATGGCCAAGGTAGCTTCACTTTCCTTTACTCCCCGTAATGATTTCCTGACTTAGTCTGTATTCTGATTCTCTTATTTTTTCTCGGCAGGTAAACTATCTTACTACCAAGAATAAGGATCTCTTTTTGAGCATTTTGTCCGAGGGCAGCCAGGCCCAGAGGCTTCAGAATCGGCTTTCCGAAGTGGAAGCCAAACTGGCTAATGCGGAAGAAACGATAAAAAATCACGAGCTGGCTGCAGTTGATGCCCTTAAAACAAACAAATCACTTAAATCCTCAGCTAGTCTGGAGAGAAAAAATGATGAGGCTGCCAAAAGGGATTTGGCGAATGCCCAGTCCGAGATCAGGGTCCTAAAGGTGGAGGTATGCAGTGTTGAATCAAAACTGCGGGCCAAAGATGAGGAATTGGAACGGGCCCGTGCCGAGCTTAGGAATAGAGAACTTGAGTTAGAGGTCGAGAGGGACTCCATCCGTCTCGAAGGGGTTGGTGATTGTGCTGAAATTATTCCGATGGTACTGCCCGACCTGGACATGAGGCCTATCCATGCGGCCATTCGCTTCTGTAAAGGGGAAATATCTGAGGAGGAGTTTCAGAAATGGCTACCCCCTTCTCCCGAAGAAGTGATGGATCCAGACCCGATTTCGATCGCCCCGGTCCCCCCTGCTCCTCACGGGGACCGACCCGAGGTTCTTGCTCCTGACGAGAACCTACCTGAGGTTCCTCCTCCGACCCTCGGAATAGGGGTCTCCCAGGTTGTTGATGTAGAAGCTACTATCCCACCTCCCGAGGTCGAGCCGAGCCATCCGTCATCTGAGCCCGCTGAGGAAGAACCACATGCCCCTGCGTGGGCTGACTGACAAGGGGTAACCCGAACAGGGCCCTGTGTAAACTTTACTTTTCTTGTAGTAACATTTCACACTTTATTTAAATATATATTTTATGTGTTTCTGTTTTTTTTTCTTCTGTTTTTCGTAATTTGCTCTTAAATGACTCCCTCCAAACAATCAATTGAGACCCGTCCGTGAGAGGATAACACGAACTGAAAATGAAATCATTCAGTGGACGAGAATCGATTCCGAGCTAGTCGAAATACTTTACTTTGGGGGGATGTTATGTCCCCCGTTTGATCAGACAGACCCGGTGGGACGTAACCCGACCCCGAGCTTGTGAGAAACACTTGGCCCTGAGGGAATGTTACGCCCCCAGTTCAAAAGAGAGACTCGGGGGGATATAACATGACCCCGAGCCGATCAATCAGATGTCCTCGGCGGAACGAATCCAGCCCCGATTCGTTTAACCAAGTGGCCTCGGCGGAACGAATCTAGCCCCGAGCCGATTAACAAGTGGCCTCGGCGGAATGAATCCAGCCCCGAGCCGATTAACAAGTGGTCTCGGCGGAACGAATCCCAGCCCCGAGCCGAATAATCCTTGGGACTTGTTCAGAATGGAAGTGAATCAACCTTTTGAAGCCATATTGAATCTGGCACGGGCGTCCCCTTGCCAGACCAGCGAAAAACAAAAACAAAACTCTGGAAAATAAAAATCATGAAATGGGGGTGACTTAACCACTTACCCTAAAACAATAGCGCGGATGCCTCAAAACAGCGTCCTATCTGAGGCCTCCAAAACATAATTCTGAACCTTTCAATTCAGCGTCCCGGCGAACCAGGATTTGGATCAAAGAGCGTTTAGAATGGTAAGGGCACATCCTCTATACTTCAGGCCTCTATGAAGCCTGTGTATTGTTTGAGGGCTCCTCCTTACAACGCTGGAGCAAGCATACGCTACGGGGGCACAATCCCTCCTCGAGCTATACTTCTCTTGGATCCTAGTGATCGAGTAAGGATCAAAAAGTGTCCTAAACATTAAGGGCATATCCCTCCTTATGTTCGGTTAACACTGGAGCAAGCAAATGCCACGGGGGTATCATCTCTCCCCGTGCTATGCTTCTCACGGATCCATTAATCAGGTAGGTGAGGATCAGAGAGTGTCCAAAACATTAAAGGCATATTCCTCATTATGTTCGGTAACACTGGAGTAAGCAAACGCCACGGGGGTATCATCCCTTCCCGTGCTATGCTTCTCACGGATCCATTAATCAGGTAGGTGAGGATCATAGAGTGTCTGAAACATTAAGAGCATATTCCTACTTATGTTCGATAACGCTGGAGTAAGCAAACGCCACGGGGGTATCATCCCTCCTCGTGCTATGCTTCTCACGGATCCATTAATCAGGTAGGTGAGGATCAGAGGGCGTCTGAAACATTAAGGGCATATTCCTCCTTATGTTCGGTAACACTGGAGTAAGCAAACGCCACGGGGGTGTCATCCCTCCCCGTACTATGCTTCTCACGGATCCAAATGATCGGGTAGGTGTAATATATGCGGGCACATTCTCTGTTCCGTCTTTCCCAAACTGGCCTGGTAAGGCCATCTCCTAGGGGTATCATTTTCTCTCGATTTCTATCTCGGAATGTCCCCCGTAAATCGAAGGGTTTCTATGCTCCGTCGCGGTTCTTATCCCTTGATATGGTCCTGAATTCTTTGCAAGTTAAGTGAACCTGGTCGGTTTATTTGTGCCTGTGTTTTTTTTTATGGTAGCATCCGTGATCGGTTTGTTGCGGACTTGGTGTTTTGACCCTGGATCATTGTGTCGAGTATGCCCCCGGAATTTTGAATATAGCTTTCAATTTTAATTAAGAGAGCGGGTGGAAATTTTGAGAAGAGAAAGTTTTATTCATATTCAGGGATATACTGCCCTTCTTACAGCTCTCTGCGGGACATTTCGAGAAAGGCTTTATATTGAGCTCCTACCCCTTGTCGGGTTGCTGCAAAAAAAAAAGGAATCTATTGAAAGTATTTTCTTAACATCTCGGTATTCCAAGGTTTCCTTAATCGCGTGCCGTCCAGATGTTCTAAGATGTAGACCCTTGGCCTTACCACCTCTGCAATTTTATAGGGTTTTTCCCACTTGGCTCCTAACGAGCCTTCTTCCGGCCTTCGAGTGTTCAGGGTGACTCTTCTTAATACCAGGTCGCCTGGGAGAAAGACGCGAGTTCGAACTTTTTTATTGTAGAAGCGGGCCATCCTTTGTTGATAAACTGCTGTCTTCATAGCTGACTTCTCTCTTTTTTCCTCGATCAGGTCGAGGTAGCTTCTGATAAGTTCTTCATTCTGTTTGCTCTCAAAATGACGGACCATGTGGGTAGTTATTCCGATCTCTGCTGGAATAACTGCTCCACACCCGTATGATAAGGAAAACATGGTCTCCCCTGTAGAATCTTTATAGGTCGTCCGGTGTGCCCACAGTACTTTCGACAATTCCTCGACCCATAAGCTCTTGCAGGATCCGAGCCGAGCTTTAAGATTTGTCTTGATGGTTTTGTTTGTCGCCTCAACCTGTCCGTTTGTCTTGGGATGGGCTGGTGAGGCGAACCTTAAGGCGATCTGGAGGTCTTCGCAGAGTTTCCTGAATCCCCTGCTATCGAACTGTTTTTCGTTGTCGGTGATGACAGCCCGTGGGATTCCAAACCTGCAGATAATATTCTTCTTCAAAAACTCTGTGGCCTTCTTCTCTGTGATGGTGGATAGGGGTTCGGCCTCCACCCATTTGGTGAAATAGTCTATGGCTACAATGGCGTACTTCGTCTGTCCTCGTCCCCTTGGCATCGTTCCGATGATATCTAGCCCCCACTGAGCGAACGGCCAGGGACTGGACATGGTGGTTAACTGATCTGCTGGCTGGTGGTGAATATTGGCATTCTTCTGGCATCCTTCGCATTTCCAGGCCACTCTCATGCCGTCTTGATGCATAGTTGGCCAATAGAACCATTGCCTTAAAGCTTTAAAGACCATCGATTGTCCTCCGGCGTGACTCCCACAGATGCCAGCATGAATTTCCCTGAGAACATAATCGGCCTCTTCTTCCGCTAAACATCTTAGGAGGGGTACTGTGTGGCCCCTTCGGTAGAGCACTCATTCGATCAGGGAGAATTTGGTGCTTTTGAATTTTAGTTTCATGGCTTCCTTCTTGTCCTCGGGTGTCTCTCATGTTTCCAAATATTTCTTAATTGGATGTATCTACGAGGTTTTTTCTTCCTTATCCAATACTTTTACTTCGAGTTCTCCCACGCTCTTTTCTCGGAGGCAGATTAGAGGGACTATTCTGGGGTTCTCTGCTTTTATCGAAGATGCGAGTCGTGCCAAGGAGTCTGCCTCGCAGTTGTCTTCTCGACTGATTTGCTCAACGTGTACGTTCCCCATTCTTTCCACCAACCTTTTTACTTCAGCCAAGTAGGCTATCATACTCGGCTCCCTGGCTTAGAATTCGCCTTTCAGCTGCTGAACAGCCAGCTGAGAGTTGTGGATGCTGGTTTTCGCCCGAGGTCCACAATCAGAATTTGTAGATTGGGGGCATTAACGATCCTGCAAAACAAAGATAAAATGAATGGGAGTAGACTACCACCGGTATGGTGGGTGCCGGGTACACTCCAACGCTCAAGTCAGTATAGTGAAATGAGCTGCCATTTATGTAATATGAGGAAATAAGGCTTATTGTTACCTTACTCTCTTTTGATAGCCGTGAGGGCGGTGACAAAGGAATGGAATTCTCAGAACTTGTGTCAGAGAATAGAAGTTTTTAAGTGTGTTGTTTTTTCTCCCCTCGAACCTTAAGTTATCTTCCCTTTTATAGATCTGAAAAGAGAATATTTTGTAGCTGTGATGAAAGCTGGCAGTGGGTCCACAATGTGCTGATATACCTGGCTATGGAACCTATTACGTGTCTTGGATCCAACTTTCGGCGTTGCATGTGTCTATGTTTAGAAAAAGCAAAAATAGTTAGTAACAATCATGTTTTTTATTTAGCTTTTCATTGTAGTGTTCTGTACCGGTAGAATAAAGTCTAATGGGCTGGGTTTTCTAATATGTTTTTAAGGGCCAATATTTATGGGCTTTTAGTATAGAATCTTGACGTGAAAAGGCAGTTTTACCCTCGAGTCCAATTTTGGCACGTACAAGAGTCACTTCTTATTACTATGTCGTGGACTCCCACCACCGCACATAGCCTAAGACCCGGCAGAATTGCCACATACTCTGCCTCATTGTTTGTAGCCTCGAAGGCGAACCTCAGGGCGAACAATACCTCTTCACCTTTGTCGCTCTTTAGTACGATTCCAGCTACCTTGCCTTGTGAGCTGGAAGATTCGTCTATTGACATCTCCCATTTGCCTTCCCCCACAGTCAATAACTGAGGTTCTGTGAATTTCGTGACAAAATCTGCCAAAGCCTGCCCTTTTACTGCTACCCTTGGGAGGTAAGAAATGTCGTGTTCACTTAACTCTACCGACCACTTCATTAACCTGCCCAAAACTTCTGGTTTTTGTAGAATCTGTTTCAGAGGATAATCAGTGTAAACCCCAATATGATGGGCTTGGAAGTAGGGTCGTAATTTCCGGGCTGCAGTGATCAATGACAGGCGGCCAGCAGCGGTTCAGTACGCTGATACGGGGGATCATCGACATAGAGCTCGCTTCTGATAATATACTGGCTTTTGGACCTTGTCGACCTCGTGATAAGCACTTGCTCGACTATAAGTGAACAGCTAAGTAAAAGTATAAGGTTTCTCCTGGGAGTGGTTTTGCTAGAAGCGGGGCTGTGTTAAGTATATTTTTAACTGCAGGAATGCTTCCTCGCATTCCGGCGTCCAGTCGATTTCCTTTTTGGCCTTCTTGATGACTTTGAAGAATGGGTGGCACTTGTCTGTTGCTCGGGAGATGAATCGGTTGAGTGCGGCCAATCTGCCGGTTAGACTTTGCACTTCTTTTACCGTCCTGAGAGACTTTAAGTCCAGTACGGCTTGGATCTTCTGTGGATTGACTTCTATGCCTCGGGAGCTTACCATGTAGCCCAAAAACTTCCTTGAGGCTACTCTGAAAGCACATTTCTCCGGGTTGAGCTTTAAATTGTGTTTCCTTAGTAATTCGAAGGTTTTCTTTAGATCGGTCACGTGTCATTCTGGCTCTTGGGACATTGTTATCATGTCGTCAACATATACCAACATTGACGTGCCAATGAGCGGTTTGAAAATTTTGTTGACCAGTCTTTAAAAGGTTGCCCCTGCATTCTTCAGTCCGAATGGTATTACTTTATAACAGTGAAGCCCCTGGTCGGTGACAAAAGTTGTTTTCTCCTCGTCTGCAGGGTGCATCTTGACCTGGTTGTATCCTGAGACGACATCCATAAAGCTTAGCAGTCCCTTGCAGGCTGTTGTATCTACTAGCTGGTCTATGTTTGCAGTGGGAAGCTGTCTTTCGGGTATGCCTTGTTGAGGTCGGTGAAATCCACGCACATCCTCCATTTTTCGTTTGACTTCTTCACCAATACCACGTTTGATACCCACTCCGGGTATTTTACTTCTCTGATGAAACCAGCTTTCAATAATTTGTCCACCTCGGTCGCTGCTGCCATGCACCGTTCCTGATTAAAGGTTCTTCTTTTTTGCTTGACTGGCTTGTGTGACGGGTTTACTGCCAAGCGGTGATTGATGAACTTCGGATCAATCCCGGGGTATGTCGTCGTGCCCCCATGCGAAGACGTCCGGGTACTCCTTTAGACACCTCAGCAGGCCCTGTTTCAGGGTATCGTCTAATCTTCCCTCTATCTTCACACTCTTCCCATGTCCGAAAAGTTTCGTCTCTTCTAGTTCTTCGACCGCCCCTAATCGGGCAACTTTATTTGGTCGATGACCTGTGTTCCCCTTGCTTCTTCTCTGTCTTCATTCACTTGTCTTTTTTTGGTACCTCCTTCAACGCAGAGGGTTTCCCGTGAGAGGGTGGTAAAACAACTCCGGGCTGTCTTCTGACTCCCGCACATGATTTCGATCCCTTCCCGTGTGGGGAATTTTAACTTTAAGTAATGGTAGGACATTGCGGCCTTTGTCTTTATCATGAAAGTTCGACCGACAATGACTTGGTAACTGCTCATGCAGTCCACCACTGTGAAGTTTATCATAATTGTCCGAGTCCGGGGATGAGTTCCGATCATCATTGCTAACTGTATTCTCCCTAATAGGACGACCGTTGAACCCCCGAAGCCGTATAGGGGAGTGTCATCGTTGGTCAGAGCTGCATACTCAACTCCAAGGCCTTCCAGAGCCTCTTTGGAGATTATATCCACTGCGCTCCCGGGATCCACCAGGATTCTGTCTACCTCTGAACCGCCGATTGTTGCCTTGATTATTAACGCATCGTCATGGGGGAAACTTACCCCTCGGGCATCCTCGTCAGTGAACATTATTGGCACCGACCGACCGCCTTGTATTCCCGAGGATTGTTCCGCTTCTAGTACCTCCGACCCCCGAGCCCAGCTGTAGTTTTTTCTTGACCGGTTAGAATCTCCGGCCAGTGTTTTCCCTCCTGCGATGATGTTTACCTGTCGGCGTTGTGCCCTTTGTCTAGCCGCCATAACCTCATGGTCAATGTATTTATTTAAATATCCATTCCGAGCCAGGTCTTCAATTTGTTCCCGCAAGTCTTTGCACCCGTCCGTCGGATGTCCTCTTAAATTATGATGTACGCAATATGATGTTTTATTTCTCTTATCTGGGGGGAATCTTCTGAGGTTAGGTTCTATCAAGAGGCCTTTTTCCTGGATCTCCATGAAGATTTGTCCTAGTGGCTTGTTCAGAGGAATGTATGATTTTTCCCTGACTACATGGTTTACTTGGTTCGGGATTCCTCTTTCCTGGTTGTTCCGAGGTATTGGCTTGAATTCCTTGCGTCTCGGGGGTGGTTTTTTGAACTCCCTATCTTGCCGGCGGGGGGCCTCTGCCCTTATTGTCCTCTCTCTGATAGATGTCCCTCTCTGGGAGATTTTCTCTTCGTTTTCCAACCAAACGAACTTTCGGGCTATTTCCAGAGCTGTTGCATAATCCGGCGTATCTTGGATTCTTAGGTGAGTCCATAGCTTTCCGACCCTTAAGGCCCCCTTTAAACTTTCCAAGGCCTCGAGGGACTCATATCCCCCGACCTCGAGCACCATATTATGGTATCTTTCAATGAAAGCCTTCAGGGGCTCGTCATCTCCCTGCTTCATGAGTCTTAACTCTCCAATTGTCTTTTTAAGAAAGCAGGCCCCTTTGAAGTGTCGTACAAATGATTTTTTGAGTTGCGCGAAGTTGTTGATGCTCCCTGGGGCTAGACTTCTGTACCATAGAATGACGGATCCGCCTAAGGTTAGGGGGAATACTTTGCAAACGGCATCCCCTACTACTCATTGGACTTCCATTAATAGGACAAAGCTTTCATTATGGGATTTTGGGTCAGTATGACCCTTGTAGGGTGTCATGGTAGGCATGTTGAATCACCTCGGGAATTTTGCCGACCTTATTTCTTCTGCAATGGGAGATTCCTCCTCACCGTCCCGGGCATCTCCTGCATCGGTCTTAAGGTTTACTCCCCACTTGGCCATCTCTTTCTTCAACCAAGACCTCATGTTGCTATCTGAGTTACCATGCCGCCTCATGCGGCCTTCTTCGTGTCTATATCCCCGGGCGTGGCGCTCCTCATGACTTAAGGTCTCTCGTTCAGCTTCGCCATACTTCCTTTTTTCCCTTCTGATGTTTCGGGGGCTATCATAGGAGGAATATGGCGGTTGTCTTCCCTCTTCTT
Source organism: Zanthoxylum bungeanum (assembly GCA_019454045.1). Lineage (NCBI taxonomy): Eukaryota > Viridiplantae > Streptophyta > Magnoliopsida > Sapindales > Rutaceae > Zanthoxylum > Zanthoxylum bungeanum. The sequence goes on from SKCR01029780.1 coordinate 148,874, forward strand.
ATTCCCACGTGTCCTCCGTTTGCGAATATTTTTCTACCACTACGGATTTTACCCCGTAGGGGCCCCTCCTTCTGGGTCTATCATCTTCACTTGTATCTACAACCTTTTCTCCTTCCGCCGTCTCACCTCTTCTCTGACTGGTTCCGGCTTTAAATCTCTCGTTGTTCCTCCATTCCATCCTTTCTAGTCGGTCCATCATGGATTTTAGAAGGGCTTGGTTTTCCTCTCTTTCTTTCCTCATGTTTTCTTCTATCTTCTCTATCCATTCTGCTGTTGGACTTCCCGACGACTCGCGATTTCCACCTTCTGCCATCGTCTTAATACACGAGCTATTTTTTTATTGGAGGTTCCCCACAGACGGCGCCAACTGTTGACGGCTGATTTTGGTCTCATGGCAATATTGGAATATTACTCCCGAGACAATCCTCCCTCAATAGTGAATTTGTTCGGTTATGGGGGAACCAAAAGCAAACTTAGCAAAAGAAAGATAAATACGTCAATCGACAAAGAGATTTAACGTGGTTCGGCGGATCAAATCCAACCTACATCCACGGGCACAGAACGGGTGATACTTTATTACTGAAATATTCTTCTCTGCTCTTTTTTGTGTTTACAAGTCTGATGGTAATGATTCTTGATATTGATTCTGATACCCATTACGCACATTCTACCCTCTTATTTATAATAATGCATAAATCAGATTCCTTCTTTTACAAGGGTTCCCAGTCGAACCAACTTCCTTCTCCCATAAGGATTCCTAATCTAAAACTACATTTACTTCTTTCATCCTATTAGGACACTGACTCATCAGTTCTCCCCATGAAAGTAGGGTAACTTGTCATCTTACCCGCAAGAATAGGATGCCTTATCTTCCTGAGCACGTCTCGCCATATGCTCGGTATTCATGAGGTCGGTCACAATGGTCCTTCGAGCTGAGAATGCTGTTTCTGATCTGATAATGCTCGATAGTCCGAACCAAAGTGGTCGGTCACCTATCACTAGGTGCTCGGTCTCTTACTGTTGGTTTTTATAACACTAATGTGGTCGGGTCGGCATTATTGATCTTGATCAGGAAGGGAATTACCTTCGTACCCCTGTCGTGCTGCTTAAATAACATAGTGCCCTGAAAATACCATCAACATGCGTATTAAATTAATGTATAGATATGCTAAAAATGACATCGACCTTAGAATGAATTTGACACAATGTGTAAACTATTCTTAAAGTAAATATTCATAGTCGTTGATTTTGGAATACGGTCGAATTTCTATAACCTAGAAGACTAGCACATGTCGTATATTGGAATTGGAGTTCCAATGGTTTAACCTGATGTACCATGAGTTTTGGAAACTCGTATAGACATGTGGGTACTCGTTGAAGTGAATACTGAATGACTCACAGGTGATTCATAATAGTTGGAAGTATACACCATCGTTAATAGGAATTTCCTCGAGTCGAGTAGCATATGTAATTCTTTAACTATAGGATAACATTGATTTTGTGTGAGATCCTCCACACTTTGATGCCATGTATGTCAGAAACCTTTCATGGTCTAGCCTCTAAATATTCATTGGGTGTGGACCGATGCACTCAATAATTCAGTGCGAAGAAAGATAGGATCCATCGGTCCATATGTGTACCATAAGTGTTTAGGTATTCATGTGAGTAAGTCACGATTCTTAAAGACTTTGGCCAAAACCGATCACCTATGGTGGATCGCATCAGTTGTAAAGAATCGTGGACATGTCAACATGAGACGTGCGCCTTTGAAACTTGACGGTGTATTCTATATTTCCTAAGCACAACTCGGATAGCCTACGACGGAGGGATTATTAAACATATGTGATTACCTCGACTTGTATGGTTCAGAAAGATTGTTTGTGTTCTTCGTGAATTCGTAGGTGGCCGAATTGCGTACATATTAGCTAGGCTTATATGACGAACGTGTCTAAACTTAGAGAGTCCCAATATGAAGTGTACTCGTTGAGGACTTGGGTAGCCGATTAATTTTGATAAAATATAATATTCGATATTATAATTATCAACTAAGATAATCAAGTGTTATTGGATAACATTGATTATTTACTTTGACCTAGTTGGATTAATTGGATTAATTCAATAATTACACAATGGCTTAATTGTAAAATCATAATTATCTCTACCATTTGAGGATATTATGGTAATTGTAAGTATGTAATAATAGGTGGATTTGGCTTGATTTAATTGGATTAAATCAAGGTGGCAAATATTTAACTAATTCATTTCTTAATCTTTGGCTTGATTTAAATGGATTAAATTAAAGTGTGAGACAATTGAGATTAGTCACACTTAATTATACATATTTGGACAAATTAAATTAAGTCCACTTAAAATTTTATTACAACTTTTATTAATTAAAAATTACCTAGGTTTTGCTATAAATATCAAGTTTTATGATGATTTTAATTACAAGTACAAATACAAGCAAATTCTTAGAAAAATTAGTCTAAGTTAGAGAAGTGTTTAGAGAAACTTGTGTGGTCTCTACAACATTTCATCTAGAAGAAATCAAGATTGGATCTTGAAGTGGAGCTTGCTAGCATTGGAAATCAAGGTTGGATCTTGAAGTCAAGCTTGCACACCTTGGATGTTCTCCAACCATTTCAACAAACGAGAAGTAGATTGGATCTTGCATCAAGCTTATTAAGGTAATGTTTGATCTTCTCCTAAGCTATGTTCTTTTATGTATTAGATGTATGATCGCATAGCTTAATGTTGAAATAAGGCTAAGAAATTGTGTTAGGATGCTTTGGAAGTATAAACAATATATGCTTGTAATTGGGTCAAAATATTTATGTTAGACATAAACATAATTTAGAGTTTGGAACTCTTGATTAAATCTTATAGTTATGGCTATCATTCTAAAATCACTTGACCACCTTTGGATGACTTAGAATTGTTCACGAGACATTTATTATTGGGTTTCTAATTTAGTTTGTGTATTGGATTCAAAATTTACGGAAGTGCGTATTTAGAAAAAATTTACGTTTTTGTTAAAATATTTGATATTTTCAAAAACTTGATTTTTCTTCTATAACATGTGTTGATGTTGGTTTTGATGTTAAATATTAATTTTGGGTATTTTTGAAGTGTTCAGGGAGAACAGAATAGATTAGGGTAAAATACCTCAATCCATTCAGCTCACTGGAAAGTGAGCTGAATGAGAGAAAGAAATGAAATTAAAAAAAAAAAAAATTGTTGACTGGCGCACTGTGTGTGCACTGTAGTGCGACGTATGCGCTGCGCGCGGTAATTTTGTTTTCTTCGTTTTTGAGTTTCCGGACTCCGATTCAGCCCCGGTTTTTTTCTATACACTCGTAATGAAATATAGTATTTCATTAAATTATTTAAAATTACACACATACTTGATATCCATAGGTTAGACTCATTTTCGCTGCCCGGGGCACCGATCCGACCCTAGGGGTTCCATAATTGTCCCAACAAGTAGTCACGTCATACGTCACATCAGTAATTCTGGTTCTGTCATCAGTCACGTCATCTTCCACGTGTTAGGAACGTCAGCATACTTGGTAAATTTCATTGAGCCTTCTGAAATCTCTAAATTTATATTTTAACCCTAGAAGTTTTATAAGATTTGGACCAGCGAATAGCCAAATCCACCATTTTCGATCGTTCCTGACGTAACTGTGACCTATGATTTGTGAAAATCAGCCTCGGTTTTATCCTATTTATATTTTATATATTAAACTTTAAACTTAAAATGAAAATTGAATATTCCTCTTTCGGTGCAATGATCAAGCTGACAGCAACCAATTACTCATCTATAAGCCTCAGATGATATATTATTTGCACTGCAAAAATCTATTTGATATGATCGAGGTGAAGGGAGTGAGACCAGATTCTGTCAAAGAGAATGAATGGAATAAACTCAACAACATAACTATGGGTCAGATTAGGTAGTGGATCGGCCACAGTGTCTTCCACCATGTAGCAAATGACACAAATGCTTACGAAATATGGATAAAACTGGAAGGTATGTACTGTGACAAGACAGCTCGGAATAAAGCCTTGTTAATGAGGCGTTTGGTGAATTTGAAGTTACGGAGTGAAACTTTCGTTGCAAAACACACCAATGAGTTCCAGAGCCTGGTGAATTACTTGTCTACAGTAGACATGCAACTATGAGGTGAAGTACAAGTCATCCTACTACTTAGTTCTCTTTCTGATAGTTGGGAGACATTGGTGGTTACTCTCAGCAATTCGGCTCCATGAGGCAAACTTATCATACCTATGGTAAAAGATGCCTTATCGAATGAAAAGTCCAGGAGAAAAGACGTTGGCTCAGAAAAGACAGAAGCCTTCATCATAGAGACGAGAGGATGACATCGATGAAGAGAAAGAGTGAGAGGCAGAAGCACAACCAGAGGTGGATCCTCAGATGGAATGATGTCTACCTATAAATGCTACCATTGTGGCATAGAATGCCACTTAAAGAAGAATTACCGAAAATTGAAATGAGAGCAGGGCCAAGACAATTTCCAACCGAAGAATAACGAATGAGAGACACTAGTAGTTGTCCAATGAGATGTAGCTATATGCTCCATGCAGGAAGAGACATGTTTCACACTGAAACCCAAGATGTTGAGTCGGTGGTAGATACTATGGCATCCTACCACGTCACTCCTCACTGAGATTTATTCACAACATACAAAGCATAAGACTTTGGTTCAGTGAAGATGGTGAATATCAGCTCCTCTGGAATAGTAGGAACTGGTGATATTCAATTGTAGACAAATATCGGGTGTACATTAACTTTGAAGGATGTCTTACATGTACCAGAAATTTGGTTGAATGTACTCTCAGTGATAGCCTTTGGCAAACAGGGCTATGACAGTCACTTCAGAATTGGCACATGGAGGCTGACAAAATGTGTCATGGTTGTCTCCCGATGATAAATTTACGACACACTATACAAGACTCAATTGGAGATTTGTGCAAACAACCTCAATGTAGCTGAAAAATAGGCTTCTAAAAATCTGTGGAACTAGAATCTCGATCACATAAGTGAGAGATGATTGTCTGCTCTGACCAAGAATGAGCTTACCAAGGATGTTGCACTAGGTCATTGCAACCATTATTTATTTGGTAAGAAACATATAGTCTCGTTTAAATTCTTTTCAAATAAAAAATAAGAGTTGCTAAGTCTGATGCACTATCATGTGTGTGGTCCCTTGGAGGTTGATTCACTGGATGGTAACAAGTATTTCCTGACTTTCATTGATAATGCTTCTCGAAAAGTATAAGTGTATTTCCTCAAGACGAAGGATCAGGTCATAGACCAGTTCAAGTTTTTCCACGCCATGGTAGAGCGTGAAACATGAAAGCAATTGAAGTGCCTCCACACAGACAATGGAGGCGAGTACAGTTTCAAAGAGTTTGATGCCTACTATATAAGATTTTGGCGACTTGGTCCGCATAAATAGATTTTGATGACGTCAACACGAAAGAAGACTTCGACGTACAACACGAAGCAATACAAAAAGTGTCGAAGCATATGGATGAAGAGCGAGAATTTGAAGACTTGCGGTAAATTGAAGAATATATTGCGAAGTCTTAGCTTATGATTTAATTTGTAATGTGAATTGTAATATTCAAGTGCCTAAGCTCATAAGATTGCATGCACAATCACTTAGATGCATTAAGATCGTGACAAAATGCCTTAAAACCTTCATTACTCTGCATTTTGGTCTGAGACCGGCATACCGGTGTCATTCCAGTGACCATACCGGTCAAGGAAAGCCTTATGCATGCTTTCTGGAACCAGAGAGATCCATTTCGGTCTCCATTCCGGTCACCATTCCGGTCTAGCTCTTCATAGTGCATAGTTACTGAAACTAGGGAGATCCATACATGTCTCCATTCCGGTCTAGCTCTTCATGGTGCATAGTTACTGAAACTAGGGAGATCCATATTTGTCTCCATTCCGGTCTAGCTCTTCATTTTGCACACATTCTGGAATCGGGCCAAATCATACCGGTCTTCATACCGGTCTTCATGGTGCATAGTTACTGAAACTAGGGAGATCCATATCTGTCTCCATTCCGGTCTAGCTCTTCATTTTGCACACATTCTGGAATCGGGCCAAATCATACCGGTCTTCATACCGGTTAACATACCGGCCTAACGTATATTTGTTCAATGGTAATATAGCCGTTAGTATCCGTTGGAAACCCCAGACCGGTATATCGGTGACCAAACCGGTCTCAGCATCTGTTGGGGAATGCTTTGCATTTTATTATAAATAGAACCCCAACTCATTTGTGCTTGGCTAGAGACTTAGAAAACCTTCATACATATTCTACCAAGGCAAATACAAGAGTGTCTTAAACCTTCATATACTTAAACACTCATACAAGCTCACACACACTACACATTAATACATTTAGTAGTGAGCTTAGAACACTTAGGTTTGCAACTCACACAATCTTCTTATTATTTGTGAGTGCCCAAGTGTGTTTCAAACCTTCTTAAACAAAAACACTGTGGTTGTGAAATCCCATTAGTTTGGATAGTTGTAAAGGTTTGTGAGTGAGCCTACGAACAAAACTCAAAATTATAAAAGGTTCGGAGTGCGCCTTTGCGGAAAACTCTTGGTTGCGGGTGAACCACGAAAACTCAATTTTAGTGGAAATCTTCAAGCGAGGCTTGGGGGAGTGGACGTAGGCACGTTTGGCCGAACCACTATAAATCGCGGTGTCGTATTTCTCTTTCCCTATACTTTTACTATTTGCAAGTTTATTTACATTTACATTTATTGATTATAGAACTTGCATATAAGTTATTAATCGAAATAGAGAAAATCGACCTAAGTGCCTATTTGGTAATAAGAGCTAAAAATCGACAAAGATTTATTTAATTCCGCACTTATAGCGATAACCTAATTCACCCCCCTCTTGAAATAGAGATTGTTTGTCGCTATTGCTTGTAGTAATTTCAGTTGGTATCAGAGCGGGGTATTCTCACGAAAGATCTAACCGTCCCAGAATAGATCATGGCTTCTACAAGCAACTCATCAAATCTTGCCCGGGGACTTTCAACGACTAGACCTCCGTTTTACACTGGAACGGACTACAATTATTGGAAGATGAGATGCTAAATTATCTCATTGTCGTAGATCCGCAATCTTATTTGGTTATCATACGAGGTGTAAAAGGGCCAACAAAAAGGGATAGCAATGAGATTGAGATTCTGAAGCCGAGTTTAGAATGAGATAGTGAGGATATAAAGCAAGCTTCACAAAATGCTAAAGCACTCAACCAACTTTTATGTGCCATTGATCAGGATCAAATAAACAAACCTCCGGAGTGTGGAAATGCTTATGATTTGTGGAAGTCATTAGAAATGGTCAACGAAGGCACAAGCCAAGTAAAGGAATCGAAGATCAACCGGTTCATGTGCGAATTGGATAATTTCAAGATGGAATCCGGGGAAGAAATTGATCACATGATTCCGAGGTTTACGGTTATCATCAATCATTTGGGCGAATTGGGAAAAATCATCGGGACATCCGGTCAAGTAAAGAAAATCTTGAGATCACTCCCGAAAGAATTTAGAAGCTACACCTCCTCCATTAGAGAAGAAAACGACATAAATACTTTAAAGATTGATGATTTAGTCGGAAAATTGCTTGAGTATGAAATGGAGATCAAGATGGATAAAAATGAGGAATATGAGAAAAGGACAAAAAAGTCATTGGCCTTAAAAGCAAGAAAAAGAGACGACTCAAGCTCAAGTGATAGTGACAGTGACAGTGATGATGAGTTGGCTCAAATAAACAAGAATTTCAAGAAGCTTCTTAAATTCGTAAAGCAAAAGAGAAAATCAAAGACGGATGAAAAGAAAGAAGAAAAATGGCCGCGGAAGAACAAGAAAATTATTTGTTATGAATGCAACAAACCGGGTCATATAGCTATGGATTCCCATTGAAGAAGATGAAAGGAAAATCAAAGAAAAAGGCAATGAAAGCTACTTCAACTTGAAGCGATAGCGATTCTAGCTCATCCGATGAGGAAGAGGAGGTTCAAGCCAAAGAAATAACAAATCTAACATTCATGGATATCACGAATGAGGACTTCCACTTTAAAAGTGAAGAAGAAAGCGAAGAAGAAGAGGTACACAATTCTCAAGACTATAATGATTTACTTAATGCTTTTAATAGCTTAAAAAAATTGTGTGATGTGCTTAAAAAGAAATTGAAATTAGCTAAAAATGAGCATGCTATACTTAAAAATGATCATGCATATTGTATGAATAAAATTCATGTTTTAAATAATGAAATTATTTACTTAAAGGCCAAACATGAAAAAGAAATTGCATGCTTAAATGATGAAAATGAATGTTTAAAGGTTAAAAAGCTATAACTTGAAAATGTCATATCTACTATGCCATCTAGCTCTAAAACATGTGATTGCGAATCGATTTTGAATGAAAATGTCTTATTAAACACAAATGTTATAGATTTGCAAAACATACTTAGAAAATTCACATTGGGACATAAAAATTTTAACATGCTTATTGGATCCCAAAAATGTGCATTTAAAAGAGAATGATCATGATATAGGTCTTACATTAAGAGAAAAATTTTTAAAAATTATTTTGTTAAGACATCTGATTCTCATGCTAAGAATGTTATAAATGAAAATTTCACATGTCATGCATGTAATAAAAAGAGACATAAAAATTTTGAATGCATGTACAAAAATGTGACTAAGAATACATGGATTCCTCAAGGAATCACAATTAACCCCAATGGACCCAAGAAAGTTTGGGTACCAAAGTGTAATTGATAAATTTGTAGGGGGAGCTTTGGGAATGGATCTTTAAAGAGAATTGTAAAATTGATCCCAAAGGCTCAAAAAAATGAGGAATCGCAACGGTAAAAGTAAAATCTGTATTCACGGAAACATTGGTATCGTTTCCTCTTTGTGTATGTATGCATATTTTAAATTGGTTAATATTTGTTTAAGCATGCAAAGTGATTAGGCAATGTATTTAACTTCCTATTGGTATCAATTGTTCATTTGATATCATTAAATGTCTTAATCATAAAGTTAAACCCATTTTTCCATATCAATTGGTATCATATTGTATTTATTGAGTTAAATTACATGTATGTGATTACTTATTTGATTTACATTGAAAATGATATTGCCATGTATTATATTGTATGAAAATGAAATGCATGTATATTGACATAAGTTTCCATTGATATGATGAAAAGTATGGATTTTGATTGTTTATTAATTGGTATCATATTTATAAGAAGACAATCATTAAAATGCATTGAATTGAATTAATTGATTTTAGTTGGTATCATGATATGTAATGACTTATTTTATTTGATATCACAATTGGGAAAAATCATGCTTAAAATGATATAATTGGAAACATTGATATAAAATGTTAATCGGTATCATTGGTACATATTTTTTTGAAAAATTACATTATACAAGATTTCTTTTTAAATCTTATGGCAAAAATGGGGAAATGCTAAATGTGCATAATTTTAATTTTTTTTTTGTATCATTATTTAATGCACATATTTATTTGATATCTCATTTAAATTAAAATTTTACTTCTCCACTTTTTGATTATGTCAAAGGGGGAGAAATCATTAGAATGAGATTAAAACTTATTTTACCCTCACCCATGGTTTAAGGGAGAGTAATAGTACTAATGTGTTTGTCAAGTTTTGATAGAGCTATTTTGAAGACAATCACACATTGAGGGGGAGCAAAATTGTCAAATTGGACTCCAACAAGCTCACAAGTATTAACAAGTTTTAAGGGGTTGCCATCATCAAAAAGTGGGAGATTGTTGGCGACTTGGTCGCATAAATGGATTTTGATGACGTCAACGCAAAAGAAGACTTCGACGTACAAACACGAAGCAATACAAAAAGTGTCGAAACATATGGGATGAAGAGCGAGAATTTGAAGACTTACGGCAAATTGAAGAATATATTGCGAAGTCTTAGCTTAAGATTTAATTTGTAATGTGAATTGTAATATTCAAGTACCTAAGCTCATAAGATTGCATGCATAATCACTTAGAGCATTAGGATCATGAAAAAATGCCTTAAAACCTTCATTACTCTACATTTTGGTCTGAGATCGGCATACCGGTGTCATTCCGGTGACCATACCGATCAAGGAAAGCCTTATGCATGCTTTCTGGAACCAGAGAGATCCATTTCGGTCTCCATTCCGGTCACCATTCTGGTCTAGCTCTTCATGGTGCATAGTTACTGAAACTAGGGAGATCCATACATGTCTCCATTCCGGTCTTCATTCTGGTCTAGCTCTTCATGGTGCATAGTTATTGAAACTAGGGAGATCCATACTTGTCTCCATTCCGGTCTAGCTCTTCATTTTGCACACATTCTGAAACCGGGTCAAACCATACCGGTCTTCATACCAGTTAGCATACCGGCCTAACGTATACTTGTTCAACGGTAATATAGCCGTTAGTATCCGTTGGAAACCCCAGACCGGCATACCGGTCCCCATACCGGTGACCAGACCGATCTCAGCATCTGTTGGGGAATGCTTTACATTTTATTATAAATAGAACCCCAAATCATTTGTGCTTGGCTAGAGACTTAGAAAACCTTCATACATATTCTACCAAGACAAATACAAGAGTGTCTTAAACCTTCATATACTTAAACACTCATACAAGCTCACGCACACTACACATTCATACATTTAGTAGTGAGCTTAGAACACTTGGGTTTGCAACTCACACAATCTTCTTATTATTTGTGAGTGCCCAAGTGTGTTTCAAACCTTCTTAAACAAAAATACTTGTGGTTGTGAAATCCCATTAGTTTGGGTAGTTGTAAAGATTGTGAGTGAGCCTACGAATAAAACTCAAAATTGTAAAAGGTTCGGAGTGCGCCTTTACGGAAAAATCTTGGTTTCGGGTGAACCACAGAAACTCAATTTTAGTGGAAATCTTCAAGCGAGGCTTGAGGGAATGGACGTAGGCACGTTTGGCCGAACCACTATAAATCTGGTGTGTCGTATTTCTCTTTCCCTATACTTTTTATATTGCAAGTTTATTTACATTTACATTTATTGATTAGAGAACTTGCATATAAGTTATTAATCGAAATAGAGAAAATCGACCAAAGTGCCCATTGGTAATAAGAGCTAAAAATCGGCAAAGATTTATTAATTCCGCACTTATAGCGATAACCCAATTCACCCCCTCTTGGGAAATAGAGATTGTTTGTCGCTATTGCTTGTAGGTAATTTCAGAAGACACAACATTCGATATGGGAGAACTGTTTCACACATCCCACATCATAATGGTGTAGTTGAAAGAATGAACCGCACCATTATGGAGAAATTCATCAGTATGACTAAGCTGCCAAAGTCATTCCGGGGAGAAGTTGTTTGTGTCGTCTGCTACTTGATCAAATCACCATCCGTACCGTTGAATTTCGAGATTCGGGAGAAAGTGTGGTATGGTAAGAATCCTCCATACTATCACCTTAAAGTATTCGGTTGTTTAGCCGTTGCACAAGTATCTAAGGAGCTCAGACAGAAACTCGATACAAGGAAAACTCCATGTATATTCCTAGGCTATAGAGATGAAGAATTTGGATACATACTATGGGATCTGAAGAAAAATATGGTCATTAAAAGCCGGGATGTAGAGTTTCTTGAGACTAGACAATTAAGTTATTGAAAAGCCCAATATGTCTTCCAATTCCAGTGCCGACAGAACTCCAGACCCAGCATCAGCACAATTGGCCACAAATATAGTGCATGATATTGTAGAAGCAGAATTAGAGGAGGCAGATGGGGATGTCGAGCAATAGGAGATACAACCCGCTCCATAAGAGATTACAAAAGAGAATGTTGAGCATGGGGGCCGCAACCCGCTCCACTAGAAGCTACAGGATCATCCAAAGATTTGGATGATGACATACCTCCTGAAACCAGTAGACCTCAGACAATAAGATTTGAGTGAGGCAGAATTCCATCAACCAGATATTTTGGATCCGAATTTATTATGTTTACTGATGATGAGGACCCAGAGAGTTTCCCACAAGATAATAAGGCACTGAGAAATAATTGGGTGAAAAAATATAGCAGCGGAACTGTGCTGTGCAGAGACATAGCAGAAGAGTATTGTGCAGAGACACAGTGAAGTGTACTATGCAGAGACACAGCAGAAGAATAATGTGTAAAGATACAGTGAAGTGTACTATGCAGAGACACAACAGAAGAGTATTGTGTAGATACACAGTGAAGTGTGATGTGCAGAGACACAACCAACATGACAACAAAGGTGGTCAATCGGGACAAGCTAGAGCTGTGCAGAGACATAGCCAGGATAGCTGTCAGATGACAATCATTTTTCGGATGCAGCTAGAGAGGGAGAATTGAAGTGTCCAGTTTGCATCAACTTGCCAATAATTTTAAAGATTGTTGCCACCATTGTCAAAAAGAATATCATCACTTTTTGACAATGGTGCAAACCACCAAAATAGCTTTAGGTGCATTTATTGAGTGGTTGTAATACTGAGTTTGAGTCTCACTATAAATTGAGAAATAATTGAGAGCTCAAAACATCCCAAACAAATAAGCTTCAAGTAAGAGAGTTTATAGTGTATAGTTAGATTGTGAGGTTTTTTGTACAAATTTTATAATACTTGTTACAACCAATAAATAATTAATGATTAAGAGTCTTAAATTTTTTTTATTATAATATTATATTATGATAAAAAAATCTTAAAATGTAAAAATACATGGAGACTCGAGGATATTAAAACCGACCGCAAAGAGTGTGAGCCTCGAATCAAAGATGGGATCAAAATTTTAAATCAAATCACTGTTTTTGTCATTATCTTTACCAACGCAACACCACATATTGGTGTGAAATCCACGAACAAGTAAGAGTGGTTGCGTTTTGTCATCAACACTCTCCTCTTGTGGCTGTGGCTGCGGCTGCAATTTTAATATTGCCAGCTGCCACAGACTCCAATACCCTCATCACCTGCCACCTTCCTTTTTAGTACTTTTTTTTTTTATTGTTAATTAAAACCCGATTCCTTTTACTGGGAGGATATATTTGAAAGAAACAAATCTTTTTTTTCGATTTCGGTTATCGGGGCCTCTGCTTATTACTCTGGTTCCAGTGAGAATCGGCTCTGGTAAGATTCCTAATCATTGTTAGATTATCAACGGCAAATGTAATATTGTGTGATTACAAGTATTAAAATTTAATTTGGGATGTGGGTATATTGAAATTTTTTTTTTTTGAATAGTAAATGTTGTTTGATTTTGTGTTATTGTTTATTTGTATAGCAATATTTGTTTTCTTCAACTTGTTTGTTATTATTGAACATATGCTCTGCTCTGATTTTTGAAGGCTGCTTAATTGCTTACTATACTGAGGCTTAACATTAATGTCATATTTGAAAGATTGTACTCTCTCTTCAAACTCAATTACCAGGAGATTTGCTCAATTTTGAAAGCAAGACAGCTAAACTGTTTCGTAAACACACACTTTTTTCTTGGTAGCTAACATATATATATATATATATATATATATATATATTGAACTATTCTCGTGTCTAACTATGTTTAACATGAGAATAAACTGAAGCTAGGTGTATCGAGTTATGAAACTTAAATTTCTAACTCAAGCTGCGTAAAGCTGGTGAATTATATTTGATTGTGCTTGCTATTGAGCTGAGTTTATGATGTTCATAGGCAGTGTTTCAATTGTCAGGATCTATCTTTCTTTGTTTTAATTCTGAGCTATAAAACATATTATTGTCTGGGGTAAAGGGACCAGGCGATGCTTCAAAACCAAATTCATTCGACAACAGAATAGGATATAATCTTGGGATTCATTTGAGAACATAATAGGACATAATCTTGGGGTAACTTGTGATTTATTGAAGAATAGACAAATAAAAATTGCCATTCATCTGTTTTTCAATGAGCACGATGGATGTTCAAGTGTTTATAATGCTGCTGACTGCCGGTGACCAGAAATATGTATTGTGGATTTTGTGTAAACTTCTATTGATAACTAAATTATACTGTTACTTCTATTAATATTCTGGTTTCTTTCATAATAAAGGAAGCATTAGCTTCTTGCTCTGTCATAAATGGTCAGATTAAATAGAAGAAATTTCATGTAAATCTTTTTTTACTTAAAATACGATCCTAGTACCAAGTATTTCATGAAGTTTCATCAGCGCATTCTACGTGACCATATTTTTGTTGTTTGATTGGTGTTATTGCTTGTAGAACGTGCTGCTATCTCATGTTTGTGTTAGTTTCCTTAAGGTAGGACTTGAAATGCTCCATTTAAACATAGATATGGAACTGGAAATATTCTCTACTCATCTATTTCTGATGGTTTTAACACTAACTATATGAACTGAAATCTATATTCTTTCAAACTTTTCAATATGGTCCGCTTGATAATTTGAATTTATATTTCCAAGCTAATTCTGCAGATGGGAGACGTAGCCAAGGATCTAATCTCTGGGACTGTTGGAGGGGCAGCACAATTGATATGTGGGCACCCATTTGACACCATCAAGGTCAAGCTTCAAAGCCAGCCTGTTCCACTTCCAGGCCAACCTCCCAAGTACGCTGGTGCAATTGATGCTGTCAGGCAAACTGTAGCTGCTGAAGGCGCAAGGGGTTTGTACAAAGGTATGGGAGCTCCACTAGCTACTGTTGCCGCTTTCAATGCCCTCCTATTTACAGTTAGGGGACAAATGGAGGCACTGCTGAGATCTCAACCAGGTGTCCCACTCACAGTCAACCAGCAAGTTGTTTGCGGGGCTGGGGCTGGGGTTGCTGTTTCTTTTCTTGCTTGCCCCACTGAATTGATCAAATGCAGGTAAATACTTTAGGTTGCGTTTGTTTTTTATATGAAATTTAAAAAGGTATGAATTAGATTGAAGTCTGAGTGCATATATTTGAATAATGTGTTTGTTTTTCTTTTTTTGACATTTGATTTTGTTGATAAGTTGTTTGCTTTTGGAAATAAAATATCGGCAAGCTAGTATTTTTACATTATTGTCCTTTAAAGGATTACGTACATTATAAGTTTTACATGTTAAATAGTTTCTTAAAATCCAAATAAATTTGTTTGATATTTCAAAAATGTATGATATTAAATTATTTCAAGTTAAATTTTTTAAAAAGAATGGTTACTGTAAAGAAATAAGACAATTCTATATTTCAGAATACTTAGAATTACAAGAGATATATTTTTATATAGGCATTACATCAAGTTAAATATACTAATAATTAATATGATTACATAATCATATCTCAATGATTATGTAACAATATCTTAGAGATATATAGAATTATAATCATATCTTTGGATAATTATGATTATGATTATAACAATATCTAAGGGATTCTAACAGTTACATATAGATGTATAATAACAGCAATACAAAAAAAAAATGATAAATGTAAACCCAAAAATAAATAAATTGTATACGAGTATTTTTGAGAATTTAAAATTAAATTCATATGAAAGTCATAAATCCTGGCATTTTAAATTATTAAAAAAGTGATATTTTTTGAAATACAGCCAAAAAATATAAATGTCTTTAAATAAGTCTTATTCAAACTTCAGATGTAAAAACAAACCGCTCCTTAGTCTTTCTGTTTATTTGAATGTTGTGGGCTGGTCATCTGAATGATTGAACTTGGATTAAGATTTTTTTTTTTTTTAATTATTTGTCTCTTCTTTTAAAGAGCTTAGTAGTCCCATAGATATACTGAGAAATTTCACATCCAGGACAATATTTAGTATATCCATGGAAAAAGAGAATGTAAAACACTGAAAATAATAAATAGCTTTCCTTCTTAAGCTTTTCATAAGTTTTTTTCAACAACTTGAATCAATTTGCTTTCCTTTTTGAAGTACTTGTCTGAACTAAAGGGCAAAAAATGTTGTCCTTATTAATGTTCAGTTCTCAAATATTTTGGGCAAATAATTCCTTAATCATTAGTTTGCCAGCTTCTTATTGAAATGATGAGCCATACCTGTTAACTGCTTGTGTCTCATGT
>SKCR01029780.1:172500-292006 GCA_019454045.1 Zanthoxylum bungeanum
AAGTGGGGGACATAGTACCTAAACCACGACAATAAAAAATACAATTATATACAATCATTCATAACAAAGCTCCTTGAAATTTCAACATTTAAACATGTGCCAAAATCATGGAATATTCACAAAATTGTACAATGCCAATAAGGAAGATATTTAAGTAATCATGCATTATTCCTACCATTTATTATTTTGGTGTGGTGCCCGCTTAATTTTTGGGTCTTGGACAGTAGCCCTTGTGGCACTGTGCCAGGGCCGGCCCTGATTGTCACACATGCTAAAATATTATAAAATAACTAAAAATAGATATTAAATCATATATGTTATTTACTAATTTATTAGTGATATCATATCACTCATATCTCCGATATATCAAAGAATTACTCGGTAGGTTGAGCCCTAACCTAGATGTCCTCTTCATCTAAGGGTGGCAATGGGTCGAGCTTTGATAAGCCCGGCCCGAACTCGGGAAAAAAAAAAAAAAAAAAAAAAAACCCAGGCCCGGGAAAAGCCTGGCTCGGGTGTCTTCCAGCCCGGGCTAGGGCTCGGGCTTTATCCGGCCCATTTTAAAAAAAATAAAAACATACAAATACAAAATACATTCACACTATATGTCAAGACAATTCATAAATAAATCGAAAGTTTCATCGATAAATTAATAATTTAAATGCTACAGACAAATAAAAATACTACAAACATAATAAAATTTATATATATATAGTTTTGGACTAGGCCAAAATTACTAAGCCCGGCTTGGATTCTTTTGATTGTAGAGCCAGTCCCGGGTTTTTTTACCCCAGGTCGGGCCAAAACCATACGGATCGGGCCGGACCTGACCTAAACTTTTCTGCCACCCTTGTCTTCATCCACTTGACACCTTCCCACTCCCCATTTTAACCCTATTATTTTATTAAGAAATCATTCAGTCATAATCATTGACAACGACCAAAAAAAAAAAAGGCCGAAATGACCAAATTTATTCCACTTTTACCCCTAATATTTCTTCAAAATTCCCGAAACAAACCCCATTATCTCTTCTCATTTCTCTGGTGACAACAACAAAGCAGACACATCTTCTTCAATGGCAGACTCGGAAACCCAACCAACTCACACGACACACCACTTAATAACTCCTCCCGGCTTAACTCGGGAAGAGTTCGACGAGTTAAAACAGTGGGTCGTCGAATTTCACACGTACCAACTCAACACAAATTCATGCTCTTCCTTACTCGCACAGCGAATCCACGCCCCATACGACGTCGTCTGGTCCATAGTCCGTCGTTTCGACAACCCCCAGACGTACAAACACTTCATCAAGAGCTGTTCCGTTCCCGGCAACTTCACAATGAGCGTGGGGTCCACAAGGGACGTCAACGTTATTTCCGGGCTACCGGCAGATACCAGTACGGAGAGGCTTGACATTCTGGACGATGACCGACACGTCACGGGGTTTAGTATCATTGGAGGGGAACATAGATTGAGGAATTACCGGTCTGTAACCACCGTGCATGGTTTCAACCGTGAGGGTAAGATCTGGACCGTTGTTTTGGAATCTTACGTTGTTGATGTGCCTGAAGGGAACACCGAAGAGGACACGCGTCTGTTTGCGGATACTGTCGTGAAGTTAAATCTGCAGAAGCTGGCCTCTGTCGCTGAATCACAGGTGATATTATGAGTTATTATGAAATATGAAGAATCAAACAAATACAAGTTGTGTTTATGCCACAACGTGAACTCTCTCCAACGATCAAAAAAACCCAAAAAATTAATAAATAAATAAATAAATAAAGTTGGTTATTTTGTTTTTTTATTGTTATTTTCTGCGAGTTTTTTTGTTTTTTTTTTTAGTTCTTATTGAATCACCGAAAAAATAAAACCAATAGATTGACGAGCACTTATAAAGAAATACAGGGGGTGACATAACCCTAACAAAAATATACTCAAAACGAAATTGTTTTTTTATTAAATATATATATATATATATATATATATATATATTTAAATAACATCATTTTATCGACCGTCCGTGCCCATGTTTCATTTTTCTTGACTGACAGACATTGCAATTGGGTAATGTTGGAAATGTAAGTGCAATGAAATGGCATTTGAGAGAGTCGATGCATGTGTATTTCGAGATTTTATTTATTTTTATATTTTTGTAAAAAAAAAAAAAAACAAAACAAAGGAAAATGAACGAGGCTATTTGAACTTTATTTAGTGGATGGAGAAATTTAGTTCATTATTTATTTTTAAGTTGCAATTAATTTGGGTTTATTGCTTTAATTCTTTGTGAAGTCTAGTTGGCTACGAATCTGTTGTGAACTTTTTATTGATGGTCTCATAGTCATTTCCAGCTCTGAAGTTTTTTTTTTCCCCTTAAATTGTCACTTTGAATTATGAATTAGAATAACAACTTTATTATCTTTATTACTATTATTATTGTTGTTTTTATTATTATTTTGCAGAATCTATGCTTTTGCCTTTTTGGCTCAAACCTAAGCATCTTTCTTTTCCTTCTTCCAATTCCAATAAAAATGTCATTTTTAAAGGCTAGATTCTAGAGTAGATTGCTTTCATGTATATTGTTTCTTTTAATTTTCTAGAGCAAGCTCAAAATCTTTAAAAAAAATTCAACTTTTGCTTCGTTTCATTGCTTTTTAAATATATCTATATTATAAAGCACAATGGTGTGAGAGAAAAGAGAATGCAATCAATGGTTAGGATTAAGAGAGAGAATGTATCCAAAGGCTATCTTTATGTGGCTTAATTGGCGGCTCAGATCATTTCATTATAATCTAATGGTTGATAAAGAATCATTACATTATACAATCTCTATAAAAATGGAAAATGAGAATTATGGGGGCTATTATATGGGCTCCAAATGTGTCATGAGATGAGATGTAATGCTCTCATTGTTGAAATTGACTCAAAAGACTGTGTTCAGCTGATAAACAATCCGACCCCACAGACTCATCCTTTGCTCAGTCTAATTAACTCATGTAAGGATTTCATCACTAGAGATTGGGAGTGCTTGGTTACGCACATTTATAGAGAAGCCAACGTCATTGCGGATCACCTTGTTCACATCAGTTATCTTGGAAGATGGGGGATAACATGGTTAGATCACCCACCTCCCCAAATTCATGACGACTTATGTCGTGACTCCTTTTTTTGATTTTTGTTGTTTTTCTAGGCTGTTTTAACAACCTCTTCTGTACCAAAAAAAAAAAAAATGAGAACTACCAAATAAATTAAAGAATATAATCATTTAATTAAAAAATAAAATCATTTCATGATAGAATATCTCTGAAAATTAACAAACAAATTAAATAACAGAATCTTAATCTCTGTAAATTATGTAACACCGTGTCGGAGACACGGACAATATCTTTTATATATATATATATACTAACATTGGAATGAGAAGTTTGTCGAAACCTACTCTGAGTAGAACATAAATTAAATTACAAAAAATCACCCACTAATTGCAATCAGCCTTGACGCTAGGAGAAATAAATGACAGTTGACACTACAAATTATATAAAATTACTAATATATATATATTTCATTACAAAAAAAAAAATAATAATAATAATAATAATTTACTACATGACAAAAATATATTTTTAGCTTTATTATTTTTGTGTAATTTTTTATGAGATTTATTGTGTACATTCATTATTCTTGGCAAAAGTTAGGTCTTTTGCTGTAAATGTAAAGTGTAGTGGAACTTCAAGGGAGCCACAAAAATACTAAAGATCCCAGAGCCTAAAAGAGGCTATAATATAGAAGAATAGTAGTAGTAGTAGTAGAGCCCCATATCTGGTAAGCTGTGTTGTTCTATCCATTTTCAGTTAAGGTTGTTATTGAAATTTAAAACATCAATTTTTTTTTTGAAATCGTTGGAAATCTCATCATCAAATCATCTCTTTCGGGCTTAAGCGGAATAGGTAAAACATCTGGCTGTCACAGACTCTTATAAGAAACGCACTCTCCGGATCCGAACCAAGTATCTCAATGTGAGATCTTGAACCCTACACCATCAAGCCACATCCATTGGGACTTTAAAACATCATATATATTTATTTTATATATAAAAGTTTGACACTACTTATTTATTTTTCCTTCTTTGTACTAATTAAAGACCCCTGCATATACTACAAATAATCTACTACCTGAATGATCATCTATTAAAGAGATACGTTTAATTAGAAGATTTGAATGTGTTGAATAGTTTGGTAAGAGAGAAAAGAAAAAAGAATAAGAAACCATATATACATGTTGTGATTATGATTTCTCTTCCAATCAAGAGATGGGGTGTATCAATTGTACTGTGGGACATACACATGATAGATAAAAGTATGTAAGATCTTTAATTCTCATGCACATGCAGATGCGCTTAGCCGTAAAGGGTGTGGTTTGGTGGTAAAAATTTTATAACTTAATTATCAGATCCTGAGTTTGGGTCCAGTTGTGCATTTTTTGTAAGAATTTGGAGTAACGGATGGTTTTACTTGCTCCGTTTAAACTCGGATCGGGTAACGTTTAAAAAAAAAAAATTAGAACATAAGATGATGTTGAGTTAAATGATAATTGGCCCGCATATGTATACTGTCAACATCTCAATGTTATGTCGTTGAGCTTTCAGATCGAAAAGATGAGATTGGAACGTATCAATGAGGTTATGTTAGGTACAAATTATTCATTTATATATATATATATATATATATATATATATATATATAGGGATAAGATTGACATTGTGTCTTAACAACTATGTATATATGTTTGGCTCATCTGTTGGAATTACTCGTGTTTTTCTTTGCACTTTGGGTCTCAAAAGTTGGAAAAATTCTACAACCTAATAATGGTATCATATCATAAATATAACAATTCAATAATATATTTCTCCTTCCAGGTTTAAACGGGACAGATAAAAACCTCAACTGTCTCAGGTTCTTACAAGAAACGCACTCATTGGATTTGAACCCATGACCTCAAGATGAGATCCTGAGTCTTACACCACCAAGTCACGCCCCATGAGAACTTAAATATAACTACACATATGTCATATACATTCTCCAAATGATAATTTAGTTGGCTTAACTCTTACAACGGAAGTAGGGTCCTGATTTGATTTTGGTGCAGTGTAGGTCAAATATATGACGAAGATACTTATACTAGGGGTGAGCAAAATCAATTCGGTTCCGGTTCCGTATGGAACCGGAACCTACCCGGAAAAATTTGGTTCCGCACTAAGTGGAACCGGAACCTACCCAATTAAACAGGGTACCCTATTATTCGGTTCCAATCTGGTTCCGGTCTGATTCTGAATTACCGTATTTTAAAATATTTTAATGAAAATTACATTCCAATACAAGTCCGTAGGAAAAAACGGGGACCAAATCGGAGTGCGGAAGCTCAAGAACAAAGAAAATGAAGTTTTAGACTTTTAATGCTCGTCAGCCTCATTACCCTTTCTGTTTTCATTTACAATTAGGCAAGTTATCAGTGTATTGAGTTGCCTAGTTGTGAAACCTTGGGTATGCTATGTTTAAAGTTTAATCAAAGTAAATTAAAAATAAATGGACAATCAATTAGAAGAATGATATCGTTTCATTTAATTTCTCTACATCATCCGTCAGCTCATCCATCAGTTTGTAGAGTCCTGCAAGCAACAACATAAAATTGTTCAAAATGGATCGAATGGATGATATATTACAACAAAAAATTTGTGCCACTAAGTTCTTCATTTTGAGATTTTTGCAAAGCAAGTTTCAATGACAATTGATGCGTCTGCAGACCAACATTCAGAAACAGCAGTAAAAGAAACATCAGCTATATTTTCCTCCAGTTCCTTCACTTTTTTGTCTTTCTCCTCAACCAAATTCTAGTATTGTGGAATCAAAGAGACCATTTACATGATGAGCAAATGTCAAATAGCAGACAAAAGCAAGCACACGGAGGTTCAAATTTTTTGAATGCAGCTACCACTCAAATAGTAGTGAAACTGGTTTTATATTAGATTCCAAAAACCGGTTCCATGGACCGGTTCCGGTTCCGATCATTTTGGAACCGGAACCTACCCGGATAAAATCGGTTCCTTCATTTTTGGAACCGGAACCTACCCGATTACAACCGGTTCCGGTTCCAAACCCGGAAAAACGGTATGGTTCCGGGTAGACCCGGAACCGTTGCTCACCCCTAGCTTATACCTTCCGAATCCAATCTGTCAAGGTTGCATTTCAAAACCAATAACGACGTGATTTTCATCAACTACATGCTGTGAAAGTTGCAGGTTCCTCTGATTCATTATTGTTTGGATTGTTTAAAATTTTATGCACCGTTTGGTAGATAGTTTGGTAAGTTTATAAGTTAATTTATATTTTCAGTGTAATACTTATAAAGTAGTTTATATTCTTATTCAATACTATCTATTCAATACTCTCTACCAAATAGTACAATTTATATATTTATATATATATATATATATAATATATATATATATATATATATTTGATTTTGTATGATTATTGGGATTAGAAATTGTTGATGGGTGATTTTCGTTCCAGGGGCAGTTTCGGGATAACGCCCACGGGACAATCCTCCTCCAACCGTAAATTTGTTTGGTTATGGGGGACCAAAAACAAACTTGGCAAAATACAAAACAACCACAAAATCGACAAGAGGGTTTTATGTGGTTCGGCAGAGCGAATCCAACCTACGTCCACGGGCACAAAGTGGGGTATATTTTTTATTACCAAACTGAGCTCGACCGACCTATTTTTCAAGAGGATCTAAAGAAAACCGAGTTGTTTGCTCTCTTGTAGTGTTTTTACAAGTAATGCTTAAACGAGATTTTTGCTAACCCTTACAAATGAGATTACCCTCCCTTTATATAGTAAGGAAAATACAACACTAATCCAATATCTCTGTGACGTCAGCCACGTGGATCTCCGGCTGATTGACGGGCTCTCTGCCCCAACTTCCTCGCCGAAAGTAAATCTGCCATCTGACTGCCTATCACATCACTCTATTTTCTACACTGCCACACTTTAACATTAATGATGACAGCCTGTAAAGGTCTCTTGCGGTGATACATGTCAGTGGGAAAAGTCCAAACTATCCCGATCACAAGTCAGACCTCATGTGCACGGCCAAATTACGAGCTGAACCACCCCAACTGCTTCCAACCTGACCCAGAATATCCGAGCTCATCATCCCGATCCAAGAGGAAAGATAGTGCTGAACCGAGCTACCGGGCTGAAGTGGTCGGTCTCGACTCTAATGTTGTCGGTCTCTGATAACCAATACTCTCTGAACACTCATCCCTCAAAATGAGAAAATCCCAACTTTGCCATTGCCGCACTGTTCAAATACTTTGTCACAGAAATATCCATCAACATTTGTCCCCTAGTTCTCGATTTCAACGAGTGTACGAGTTGGTACCGGGAACTACAAAGTAGGAAGTGTGTTGATCACCCAGTTGGTGGTCGGCTCCAGGAGCCATAGAGGAAAATGTCTTGTCTACCAATCAGGTCATCCCTATCATCTTCATGTGCTCGGTTACTGAGGATTCAGATGTCAATACATGGGGAAGATGCTCTGTCCCCACGCTGATGATGATCCACTCGGTTGGGACGTAACCCGACCCCGAGCTAGCTGTGTACTTGGCTCCAAGGGAATGTTACCTCCCCGGACCAATTGAGAGCCGGCCATGGGGGAGATGCTCCGACCCCATGCCGATGATGAGCCTCTCGGTGGGACGTAACCAGACCCCTGAGGTAGTGGAACACTTGGCTCCGAGGGAATGTTACCTCCCCGGACCAATAGGAATACGGCCATGAGGGAGATGCTCCGACCCCATGCCGATGATAAGCCTCTCGGTAGGACGTAACCCGTGTTGGACATTTATGACCCATAGCATCACTATTTGTAAAGAACATTGTGTTTTTATACAAATTAACTATGTAACAAAAGGAAATTGCTATTTTATCATTATTGTAATTGGATTACTTGGATATATATATAATGATGAAAGTCCACATGGTTAAATCGAATTAATAAGATATGAGACAGTATTAATCCATGAACGGTTTAATCATTAAATATCCCTAGTCGTAGTATTATCGAGACTGGACATCGATAATGCGGAGTAGACTAGTATTACACTTGTGCGCGTTATGGAAGCTTAACGGCATAGTTCTCATATATTTAGGTATTTGATACTTATGCAAGTGTAATAAGAGGTTCTGTTAGCCGTTGGACCGGGAACAATTTCGTTCTGGATAAACCCCATCGGAATCTCATTGGTAGTATGACTATGTGTCTATGGGAATCCGAATCAGGGTAGGTGTATGTGATCTTTAACTTGAGACTTACATCGTTATTACTTACGACAATCAATTTACTTTGATATTGG
Source organism: Zanthoxylum bungeanum (assembly GCA_019454045.1). NCBI lineage: Eukaryota > Viridiplantae > Streptophyta > Magnoliopsida > Sapindales > Rutaceae > Zanthoxylum > Zanthoxylum bungeanum. Next base: position 180,917 of record SKCR01029780.1, read on the forward strand.
TCGTTTGGAGCTTTAAAAGGTTCTGTGTACGCCTATATTGGGTTTACTGAGAATCATAGTGTATTGGATGTGATGTCAAGATGGGAGTATCACTTCAGTCATATGGAGATGATGGTCACACAGGATACGGAACTAATACTCTTAAAAGCTGCAGCTATCGGGAAAGTATGACTAGGTCATGACTTTTCGATTACAAAGACTAGTTACTCGGGATCTGATATATGCTTCGTACGGGGCAGACACAGAGCCAGCCTTAGGCCTAGCATGTGACATCCGATACTGGATCGTATTACGCATTACATAGTATTACTACACCTGATACATATTATATTCCTCGGCGAATATTTCTGGAGAATTGGGTAGGCACGGTGTTTTGCTAGAAGCCAACCTAGTCTTGTAAATCAGTGAGAATGTGGTACGGGTACGCACGTGTTCGGATAGTCCGACAATCGTATTTACTACCAACATATCCAGGAATCTCTTGGGTCGCTTCCCAAAGATTCACCAATGACATTTGACTCATATTGAATTAATCTGAGATTATTTATGAGAGAGAAAATTAATCTGAGATTAATTGCAGCAAGAATTAATCTGGGATTAAATTCGTCTAGAAGAGAGAACGAGATTAATTTAGAATTAATCGATAAAATAAATTTAATAGTTAAATTGGATTTTTCTATTTAATTTATTTATTTGGGCTAAAATAATATATCGGATATATTAATTGAAATTGGATTTCAAAACGAAATTAAAATTGGATTTTAATTCGAGCGAACGAATTAATTTAGAATTAATTCGAAAGTGACTATCGTAATAATTTTGTGAGGCATAATTATTTAATTGAATTGGATTTAATTATGTAGCGACGGTAAATTTGTTTAATTCGGTATTAAATGAACCCGGGCCCAAGCTTAGTTGTGTGTTGGAGAAGCCAACTTAAATTTGGAATTTAAATATTGTTGGACTCATGACTTACATCAAATGTCTTACTTTGATGGAAGTAGTTGGCCTTATTAATTTGATTCATTTAACAACACACCAACCAAGTTTTGTAACACAACACTATTCACTCATCTCTCTCTTCCTCTCCCTTGGCCGAATACTCTCTCAATTGATGTGAAATTTTTGCTTCAAAAATTTCTACAAGCTAGCACTTGGAAGGTCATTTGAGGTGATAGGAAAACTCACCCAAGTAGAAAAACAGCAAATCAAAAGCTTGGAGCTTCATCCTAACAAGGAAATTTTTGAAATTTCTCAACAAATCAATGTAAGTATTTACGCAACTTTACTTGATTATTTCACACTTGAAATCATTTTAGGATCTTGGAAGCATGTCTTAGAGACTAACAATGGTATCAGAGACTTGCTAAACTTGATTTGAATTATAGGGTTTATAAACTTTATTTGGGAATTTTTTGCTTGGAGCATGTAAATTCAAAATTGAGTGTTTGGTTGATGTTAGATGATGATAACTTAGAGTTGTGCATCATTGGATTGTTGAAAAAATGATTAGATCAAATTTCCCCAAATCCTTAGCTTGGCCAAATACAACTGGATAAACTCATGGTGATTTTTTGAAATTAGATACTTGGATGTGTTAATGGCATGAAATAAATATTGAATGTTGATTTAATTGGATTGAAATCAAATTACATGTTAATTTCTTGTCAATTGTCGTGAGAAGCATGTTGTTGGAGACTTGATTTTGCTTCGATTTGTGTTGGACATGAATTGGAATGATAAGCATGATTAATTAGATTAATTAATATTTTGGAAATGTTAGATTAATTAATTAGCTGTGTTAATTGCACTTAAATTGTATTAATGTAATATTTGGAATATTGTATTAATCTAATTTGGTTATATTTGGATTAATGGGCTTGGTTGGGCCAAGTATGGTTGTAGTCAATTGGGTTGGATCCAATTGGGCCTAAACCATTTCCATAAAAAGTCCAAAATATGATTTTGTGCCTTTAAAAATTTAATTGGGCTTAATGGGCCAAAATTAATTTTTGGCATAAGTGATTCCTAAATAGGCCAAAGCATTATGGGTTTGATCCATAATGGCCAAAGTTCATGCCTAAAGAATTAATTAAAAGCCCATTGGATCTAATAGAATTGGCATTGGATGCTAATTGGGCATTTGAGACCCATTTGGATTGGATTTGGAATCCAAGTCTAAAAAGGCACTATAATAAGTGTAATTGTTTAATTTAGAATTAAACTTGAATTAGTATTGAATACAATTAAAATTGGATTTAATATTGTAGTTCGATATAATTCAAGAATACTTACTTTGAGTATTTATTCTTAAACGAGTTGAACTCGCGCAAATCAAATCGTTGTATGAACATTGGATGGTCATTAATTGAAGAATTAATTAATTGGATTAGATTGATTGACAACATGCTATGTGTGAATGCTTGGATGTATTTTTTTGAATAATGTATATCGGATGGATATTAGATGGGTCGGGCAATTTTGGAAATTGTTGTAAATATGGTATTTATTTGAAATTGGACATGTGTGTCCAGCCTATCACCTCTTATTCTCATTGTATTTCTCTTCTCACCAATTCCCCTCAATGTAAATGAGGTTTCTTATAGTGTTATGTAATTGGGTTTTAGAAGAATGTATAGTGCTAGCGGGAGAGAGGAAGAGAGAGAGATTTGTTCTAGGAACAAATTATATATATTCATCCGCATATCATTATTATATTTATCGCGCTTTATTATACTTTTAGAATGCATGTTTAAGGGTGTATGATGAGACCTAATCAAAGATAATAAATTGGTTGCCAATTTACGAAAACGCCCTCACATTTAATATTAAGTGTTTCCTTCCATTGAGTGGTTCTCTCTCAAGATCCAAGATTGGCTTTGATTTGTTGGCCAAAGTCAAGATCATTGTCTATCGCGGATGTGTTTGAACCATGAAAGCTTTTTTAACATCGCATGTCTTGGGCAGTTGTGACTTGTTGGCCAAAGTCAAGGTCACTTCTGTTCATCGACGTGGATTACGAAGTTTTCCCACTGTCAATGGGTCGCGATTAACTGGAATCATTAAGCTTGTTGAGCCAAAGCCAAGGCTTAGTTAATTCAGAGGAAACACGTTAGGAAATATATTGGATATATGTTTCGGACTTGGATGTCCACCTACCAGATCTAGGAATTGGATGGGATCCAATTGATCTTAGAGATCTACCTAGTTAAATTTTATACAGCTTGTTGGCCAAAGTCAAGGTTGTGTATTATTTAACGGGATCCTAGCCCACTAGGAAACTAGGTTTCCCGAGTACTCAACCGAGGGTTAGAGGCTCGCCGAAAAATAGTGGGAGGCTAGTATTAAATTTGCAATTTCGTTTAATATTCGCTAAAATACGCGCTCTTTTATTATTACTTCTCGTTATTGTTTATATTAGTTGGACTAATATTATTTTATTGCTTTCTTTGAACGGTTAGACTGTACTCAAAACTACTCCATTTGTAGTTGGTTATATAGTTAGACTATAGTAACCATTGCATTTGAGTGTACCTGAAACACTTGATTGGATAGTTGGATTATAGCAATCAAGATGGCTCGAAATATTAGCGTTATGGACATAATCATGGGCGAGAATGTCTTTAACGACGTAAATTTTCCAGACTGGGAAATGAACCTCAGGATAGTCTTGGGGGCTGAGAAGTTGCTCTATGTTATAGAAAGACCTCTCGAGCCTGAGCCCGGACTTGAGCAGCCGGTAGAGCATGAGCTTTGGAAGACTCATCGTGATGATAACTTTACTACTCAAATCGTTATGCTTGTTGTAATGACTCCTCAGTTTTGTCGTCAGAACAATGGATTGGATCCTTATGCGATAATGTTGAAGTTGAAGGATCTTCACAGATCTAATCTTATATCTCAGAAGTACGATTTGCAAAAGAAACTATTTCGCTCTCGTATGTCATAGGGTACATCTGTCGAACAGTATGTGTCGTAGATGATTGCTGACATCGAACAGCTAGGTCAGCTGAGCATTACCTTCGAGGCCGAGACTTCCATAGATTTGATCTTACAGTCTCTGCCCGACTTCTGGGGCGGGTTCGTTATGAACTATAATATGATGAACCAAGAGAAAATTCTTGGAGAGTTAATGGTTATGCTGAAAAAGGCAGAGGCAGATCTTCTGAAAGGTAAGAAGCGCGATGCGCATCTTACTTCGACACCCAATAAGGCCAAGGCTTGGCCGAAGCCTTCTGGGGGTGTGAAGAAAAAAAAAAGGGCAAGGCTAAATCATCACAGTCTTCTGGGAAGACAAAAGGCAAATTCCAAGACGTCTGCCTACATTGTGGCAAACATGGTCACTGGAAGCGTGACTGTCGTAAGTACAATGAGGACTTGGAGGAAGCGAAGGCGGGCAAGGCTCCGGCTTCAGGTATATTTGTTATTGAAATAAACATGTCCACACTGGTTTTAAAAATTAGATTTTTGATATTGGATGTGGTACTCACATATGTACTGATTTGCAAGATCTGCAGATTAGCAGGAGACTGGCTTCAGGTGAGATCGACCTACGAGTCGGAAATGGGACGAGAGTCGCAGTTTTGGCCGTTGGCACCTATGTTTTGGATCTTCCATCGGGGCATGTACTTACATTAGGCGACTGTTATTTTATACCTAGTTTGACTAGGAATATCATCTCTGTATCTAGTTTAACCCGATGCGGGTATACCTTTATATTCAATAACAATGAGTGTTTTGTATATAAAGATGATATTGTGATATGTACAGCAGATGTAAATAATGCTCTTTATATTTTGAATATAAACGAATCTCAAATATATAACATGACAAACAAAAAGCTCAAATTGAGTAAAACAGATGAGACTTATTTGTGGCATTGTCGTCTGGGACATATTAACAAGACTCGTATATCCATACTTTCGAAGAATGGATACTTGGACGGATTTGATCCTAATTCATATGATGTCTGTGAATCTTGTTTGTTAGGCAAAATGCCTAAAAAACTTTTTAGAGGTAAATGTGTACGTGCCACCGAGCTGTTAGCCCTCGTTCATAGTGACGTATGTGGGCCCATGTCTAGCCAGGCTAGGGGTGGATATGAGTACTTCGTAACCTTTACAGATGATGCATCGCGTTATGGTTATGTGTATCTTATGAAACACAAGTCGGAAACTTTTGAGAAATTCAAAGAGTTTCGACACGTAGTAGAAAAATAGACTGGCAAAAGTATTAAAACATTACGGTCGGACTGTAGTGGATAATACTTAAGCAATGAGTTTCATGATTACTTAAAAGAATATGGTATTCTTTCACAGTGGACTCCTCCCTGAACACCTCAATTGAACGGTGTGTCCGAACGGAGAAACTGAATTTTGTTGGACATGGTAAGATCAATGATGAGTCGCACAGAGCTACCGATTTACTTCTGGGGATACGCATTAAACAGTGCAATACTTATTTTGAATAAGGTTCCGTCAAAGTCTGTTGGACAGACTCCATATGAAATATGGACAGGAAAGAAACATAGTTTCTCATTCTTGAAGATTTGGGGATGCTGGGCATATGTTAAACGTTTGGATGGTACCAAACTAGAACCCAAATCAGATAAGTGTCTATTTGTAGGTTATCCTAGGGAAACAAAATGATATTATTTCTACAACCCACAAGAGAACAAAATATTTGTTGCTCTTCATGCAGTTTTCCTAGAAAAATAAATTCATGAATGCAGTGGTAAGTGGGAGGAAAGTAGAACTCGATGAAAATCAGAGTGATACTGTTCCTGGCACCGACCCCCTCTCGGAACATGAACATTCCATCAGGGATGAGACTATTCCACAATCTTCTAATACACAAGAACCGCGTAAGTCGGAGAGAGTCAGAAAACAACCTGAGAGGTATGAGTTTCTGATCTCACCTCATGTAGACATTAATCTAATTGAGAAAGATGAACCGGCTACGTATAAGGAAGCGATACAAGGTATCGACTCCGCTTTATGGCACGAAGAAATGAAGTCCGAAAGGGATTCCATGTATACCAACCAAGTTTGGACACTAGTTGATGTACCTGAAGGCATTAAGCTTATTGGTTGTAAATGGGTCTTCAAAAGGAAGACAGGCATGAAAGGCAATATACAAACGTACAAAGCTAGGCTTGTAGCTAAAGGTTATCGTCAACGACATGGTGTCGATTACGACGAGACTTTTTCACCCGTTGCCATGATGAAATCCATTCGGATAATGATTGCTATTGCTGCATATTTCGATTATGAAATATGACAGATGGACGTCAAAACCGCTTTCCTTAACGGAAACCTTTTGGAGGATGTTTATATGCAATAACCTGGTGGTTTTGTCGTACCAAAATATGCAAATAAGGTTTGCAAGTTAAACCGATCCATTTATGGATTAAAGCAAGCATCACGTTCTTGGAACCAACGTTTTAATGAGATCATAAAATAATATTGTTTCATTCAAAATGAAGATGATTCTTGTGTATATAAGAAGGTTAGTGGGAGCGCACTGATATTCATTGTCCTATACGTTGATGATGTATTGCTTCTTGGCAATGACATTCACATGCTACAATCGGTGAAAACTTAGCTTTCATTAAAATTCTCCATGAAAGACCTAGGAGAGGCAGTTTTTATTCTAGGAATAATGATCTATCGGGATAGATCTAGAAAGTTGCTGGCACTCTCCCAGAGCTCGTACATTGACAAAGTGTTGAAGAGATTCAACATGGATCAGTCCAAGAGATGGCTGTTTCCGGTGTCACATGGCGTCTCTTTATCTAAGGATATGTGTCCTAAAACTCAAGATGATATAGATGCAATGATTCGGATCCAGTATGCTTCAGCAGTCGGATCGATCATGTTCGCCATGATATTTACGTGACCTGACGTCTCATATGCTTTGAGCATGTGAAGTCGCTATCAGGCCGATCCAGGTGATGGTCACTGGATTGCTGTAAAGAACATCCTTAAGTATCTTAGATGAACTAAGGATGCTTTCTTAGTCTATGGGGAATGAGAACTTGGGGTGACTGGGTTCGCCGATGCAAGTTTTCAAACCGATAAAGATGATTGTAAGTCGCAATCAGGGTACATATTTTGTTTGAACAACGGAGCAGTGAGCTGGAAATCTTCCAAGCAAGAGATTGTTGCCGATTCAACAACAGAAGCGGAATATATTGTTGCAGCTGAGGCAGGAAAAGAAGCAGTTTGGATCCGTAAATTCCTAATTGGATTAGAAGTAGTTTCGTTAGCAGGTGAGCTCGTACCTTTGTATTGTGACAATAATGAGGCTATAGCACATGTTAAGGAACCACGATCTCATCAACGATCCAAGCAAGTACTTCGACGTTTTCATCTGATTCGTGAGATCATACATCGTGGCAATGTGAAGATCGAGAAGATCGCATCAGATGACAACATTGCAGATCCGCTGACGAAAGTTGTATCTTAGCAAAAGTTTGAGCGACATGTACATAGTTCAGGTATTAGATACTTGAGTGATTGGCTATAGGCCAAGTGGGAGATTGTTGGAAAATTATGACCCATAACATCACTATTTGTAAAGAATATTGTGTTTTTGTACAAATTAACTATGTGACAAAAGGAAATTGCTATTTTATCATTATTGTAATTGGATTACTTGGATATATATAATGATGAAAGTCCATATGGTTAAATCGGATTAATAAGATATGAGACCGTATTAATCCACGAACGGTTTAATCATTAAATATCCCTAGTCGTAGTATTATAGAGACTGGACATCGATAATGCGAAATAGACTAGTATTACACGTGTGCGCGTTATGGAAGCTTAACGGTATAGTTCTCATATATTTAGGTATTGGATACTTATGTAAGTGTAATAAGGGGTTCTGTTAGCCTTTGGACCAGGAACAATTTCGCTCTTGATAGACCTCCATCAGAATCTCATTGGTAGTATGACTATGTGTCTATGGGAATCCGAATCAGGGTAGGTGTATGTGATCTTTAACCTGAGACTTACATCGCTATTACTTGTGACAATCAATTTACTTTGATATTGGTCGTCTGGAGCTTTAAAAGGTTCTGTGTATGCCTATATTGGGTTTACTGAGAATCGTAGTGTATTGGATGTGATGTCAAGATGGGAGTATCACTTCAGTCATATGGAGATGATGGTCACACAGGATACGGAACTAGTACTCTTAAAAGCTGCAGCTATCTGGAAAGTATGACTAGGTCATGACTTTTCGATTATAGAGACTAGTTACTCAGGATTCGATATATGTTTCATACGAGGCAGACACAGAGCCAGCCTTAGGCCTAGTATGTGACATCCGATACTGGATCGTATTACGCATTACATAGTATTACTACGTCTGATATAAATTATATTCATCGGCGAATATTTCTGGAGAATTGGGTAGGCACGTTGCTTTGCTAGGAGCCAACCATGTCTTGTAAATCGATGAGAATGTGGTACGGGTACGCACGTGTTCGGATAGTCCGACAACCGTATTTACTACCAACATATCCAGGAATCTCTTGGGTCGCTTCCCAAAGATTCACCAATGACATTTGACTCATATAGAATTAATCTGGGATTAATTATGAGAGAGAAAATTAATTTGTGATTAATTGCGGCAAGAATTAATCTGGGATTAAATTCATCTAGAAGAGAGAACGCGATTAATTCAGAATTAATCGATAAAATAAATTTAATAGTTAAATTGGATTTTTCTATTTAATTTATTTATTTGGGCTAAAATAATATATCAGATATTTTAATTGAAATTGGATTTCAAAAAGAAATTAAAATTGGATTTTAATTCGAGCGAACGAATTAATTTAGAATTAATTCGAAAGCGACTATCGTAATAATTTTGCGAGACATAATTATTTAATTAAATTGGATTTAATTATGTAGCGACGGTAAATTCGTTTAATTCGGAATTAAATGAACCCGGGCCCAAGCTTAGTTGTGTGTTGGAGAAGCCAGCTTAAATTTGGAATTTAAATATTGTTGGACCCATGACTTACATCAAATGTCTTACTTTAATGGAAGTAGTTGGCCTTATTAATTGGATTCATTTAACAACACACCAACCAAGTTTTGTAACACAACACTATTCACTCATCTCTCTCTTCCTCTCCCTTGGCCGAATACTCTCTTAATTGGTGTGAAATTTTTGCTTCAAAAATTTCTACAAGCTAGCACTTGGAAGGTCATTTAAGGTGATAGGGAAACTCACTCAAGTAGAAAAATAACAAATCAAAATCTTGGAGCTTCATCCTAACAAGGAAATTTTTGAAATTTTTCAACAAATCAATGTAAGTATTTCCGCAACTTTACTTGATTATTTCACACTTGAAATCATGTTTATGATATTGGAAGCATGTCTTAGAGACTAACAAACCGACCCCGAGGTAGTGGAATACTTGGCTCCGAGGGAATATTACCTCCTCGGACAAATAGGAATCCGGCCATGGGGGAGATGCTCCGATCTCATGCCGATGATAAGCCTCTCGGTGAGACGTAACTCGACCCTGATATAGCTAAACACTTGGCTCATAGGGAATGTTACCTCCCCAGACCAATAGGAATCCGGCCATGAGGGAGATGTTCCGACCCCATGCCGATGATAAGCCTCTCGATGGGACGTAACCTGACCCCGAGGTAGTGGAACACTTGGTTCCGAGGGAATGTTACCTCCCCGGACCAATAGGAATCCGGTCATGGGGGAGATACTCCGACCCCATACCGATGATAAGCCTCTCGGTGGGACGTAACCCGACCCTGAGGTAGTGGAACACTTGGCTCCGAGTGAATGTATCTAGCCCCGAGCTGGTGGAGCAAATAGCCTCGGCGGAACGAATCCAGCCCCGAGCTGGTGGAACTATTGGTCTCGGTGGAACGAATCCAGCCCCGAGCCAGCAATACAAATCGTCCTTGGTGGTACAAAAGCAGACCCGAGCCATAAAAAATATCTCGGCCTCGGCGGTACTAGAGCAGACCCGAGCCATCAAAACACATCGGCCTCGGCTGTACAAAAGCAGACCCGAGCCATCAAAAGTATATCGACCTCGGTGGTACTAAAGCAGACCCGAACCATAGAACACAATGGCCTCGGCGATACGAAAGCAGACCCGAACCATAAAACATATCGACCTCTTTGTGGGCTATAATGAACAAGCATAAACAAAAATAAAACATATCGACACATTCTTTCTGCAGGCAAGGTTCCTGTTATCACAATTAATCTCACCCTTTGGGGATCCCTCCCCTCGGGTTCATCATCTTCGCCCAGGCCTAAAACCCTCTTTCCCTTTGATGTCTCATCTCTCCTCCGACTTGGACCAGCTTCCAACCTTTCATTGTTCATTTTTTTTTCCAGTCTTTCCAGTTTCTCCATCATGGCCTTCATGAGGGTTTGGTTCGTCTCCCTATCATTTCTCATGTTTTCTTCCATTCTCTCCATCCATTATGTTGTTGAACTCTCCGACGACCCATGGTTCCCGTCTCTCACCATTGTCTTACCACACAAGTTGCTTTTTGCTCTGCTCCCCACAGACGGCGTCAACTGTTGACGGGTGATTTTCGTTCCAGGGGCAGTTTCGGGATAACGCTCTCGGGACAATCCTCCTCCAACCGTGAATTTGTTTAGTTATGGGGGACCAAAAATAAACTTGGCAAAAGACAAAACAACCACAAAAATCGATAAAAAGGGTTTAACGTGGTTCGGCGGAGCGAATCCAACCTACGTCCACAGGCACAAAGTGGGGTATGATTTTTATTACCAAACCGAGCTCGGCCGACCTGTTTTTCAGGAGGGTCTACAGAAAACCGAGCTGTTTGCTCTCTTTTCAGTGTTTCTTACAAGTAATGCTTAAACGAGATTTTTGCTAACCCTTACAAATGAGATTACCCTCCCTTTATATAGTAAGGAAAATACAACACTATTATCATATCTCTATGACGTCAACCACGTAGATCTCCGTCTGATTGACGGGCTCTCTGCCCCAACTTCCTCGCCGAAAGCAAATATGTCATCTGACTGTCTGTCACATCACTCTGTTTTCTACACTGCCACACTTTAACATTAATGATGACATCCTGTAAAGGTCTCTTGCGGTGATACATGTCAGAGGGAAAAGTCCAAACTATCCCGATCATAAGTCAGGCCTCATGTGCACGGCCAAATCGCGAGCTGAACTACCCCAACTGCTTCCGACCTGACCCAGAATATCTGAGCTCATCATCTTGATCCATGAGGAAAGACAGTGTCGAACTGAGCTACTGGGCTGAAGTGGTCGGTCTCTGAAACTTGTACCATAATGTGTCCTCAGGTCGGCCAGATCCGGGATACCGGGTCCGAACACTATAACTGGCCGAAGAATAACCAATACTCTCTGAACACTCATCCCTTAAAAGGAGAAAATCACAACTTTGTCATTGCCGCACTGTTCAAATACTTTGTCACATAAATCTCCATCAATAGAAATTGAAACTTGCAAGCTGCGACGATGAAGAGAGTTAGATTCAATTTATGTCATTCATGAAAGTAATTTGTTTGCAATGGGTATCACAAAGTGTCTCTAAGCCATGGTAAGGTATCTCAAGTCCATCGCGGGGGGCAGAAAAGTATGTGTCCGGGACAATCTGAAAGCCATTTTTTAGGCCCGGGTTAGGCTTAGGCAAAAAAGCCCGAGCCCGGCCCGGGCTAATTTTTTATTAATAAAAAAATCAATTATATAAATTAATTTTTAATTCTAAATACAAATATTTATAACTAAAATTTTAAAAATTCAATATAAAAAATACTAAAAACATTGAAATTCATATTTTTTTTTCATTTTTAAATATTAAAAAATTCATAAAAATAAAACATTCATTTTTTAAAAGCTCGGGTGTGGCCCTTTACCACTCCTATTCCCAATGTGCCTCAAGCTGCCGTCTTAAGGTGTCTCAAGAAGCTCATATCTCAAATCTTGTACTTTTTTTTTAAGTTTGAGAGAGAAAAAATGATTTTTTTTCCCAAAATCATGGGTTTGCCTATTTACTTAAATAGAAATTTCGGGTGCCAAATTTTGATTATAAAAAACTTTTAGATTAACAAAAAATGATAATTTCCCTTAAAAATATTGTGTAGTGTAGTGGGCGAAATTGGATATTATTATCACTATTAATTTTTAATAAAAATATTATTTCTCAATTTTGATATAATAAAGATGATTTTTTTCAAACCACTCTTTAATCGCGGCCTATACAGTTTAAGCGTCGATTAATCGGTGATTAATCATATTTTGCTACTTGAGCAATTTTCTCAGCTAATTTTGACTGCATTAAACTCATCACGACTTTTGAGCTATTTTGACTGATTAATCGGTCGATTTCTTATTTTTCACAAATCACCTGATTTCAATTTTTAGTCTATTTTTCAAATTTTTAATATTGTTTTAATGTTTGGATTTATAATTTTGCATGAGGAAAAAAAAAGAATAAAGATTTCATTAGAAATGATAAAAAAAAAGTGATAATATATTTCGATTTAAATAAATTATTTCTGGAGTACTAACACCAATATCCATAATTTATTATATTTGTTTAAATAAGAATAATATTTTCTATTTATATCAAATCGATCCATATTCATATTAATTTGACTAAAGAATTGACATTAGTAGCTTACTAAGTTGGGATTTCAAAAAAGAAAAAAAGAAAAGGAATTTGCGGAAGCCAAAGCATTGAAGTTTGAGATTGAAATAACATGAATATTGGACGCATATCTTTGATAAGTATTTCTTTAAAAGTTGTAAGTATTTATTATTGTTGAAATTTAAGATATGATTAAAGATAAAATAAATTTTGAATCAAATAATCTAAAGCCGAGACTGACTCTTTCTATATCTACGCAGGCACAAGAGCCAATAATTTCAAATGTGGGAGCAGGGCAGCAACAATTTATTGAAAAAATTTCTAACATCTTTATCCTAGATTGGATTGGATAAGGAAGTAGGAGTCAGTGGTCCCACACTCATAAAGCGTTGTATTTTACGTGCAAAGTTTTTTTTTTATTTTTTAAATCGTTGGAAATTTCGTCGTTAAATTATCTTTCCAAATTTTAAGCGGAGTATATAAAATTTATAATTATCACAGATTCTTACAAAAAAAATACATTATTTAAATTCGAATCCAGAAAACCCTACACCACCAAATGGAAACACAATTAACACACCACCATCAACTTGAACTTAAAATAATCAACAGGAAAAAAAAATAAGAAAATTGATTGGCTAGAGAAAGTGAAGAGCACTAAGGGCCATTCCCCATGACAATAAAGTCTATGGAAAGGGATAAGCCTCATTTTAGTTGGCCAAAAAGGACACTTGATTGTGCTTGCAACTTGCCAATTTGGCTATTAAAGAATCATAAATGTTAGTGAGACAGAAAATTTAGAAGCTATAAAAAGAATCATTAACTTTTTTGTGATTTGTCCAAGAATCGTCGCCTCGTTAAGGCTACTTTTTTGCCCTTTTCTAAAGTCTTTTTAGTGGTTAGTGCCACGACCCTATCACAATCAAGATTTTAAATAGTGCATTGTGTTGTATATATCAACTTAAGGTGAGTTTGTTTCGTCCTAAACGATTTTTATAAGTAAAATATTTTTTATTTATAAAATATTATTTTTTGGAATTAAAATAGTTTTTTGATATTTAATTATCAATATTTTCCGTGAAGTATCTTCAGATATTTGATGTGTATAGGGATGGTAAAAAATCCGGGTCCGACTTGGATCCGAATCTCGAGGCACGAAATTATTTGTGGTTCCATAATTTTTTTATTAATTTATATTTTAAAAAATATAATATAATTAAAATTTGGTAAAAATATACAAAATATAAAATATTTTAATTATAAATAAGAATATTAAAAAAAAATTTGGGTTTTCAGACCTATCTAGGTATACTCATATATGGATCTATCAAAATATTTTTGGATCTGGATCTATACGAATATGGGTCTGGATTTTTCCGTCCCTAGGCACGTCCAGTATTTTTTTTCAGAGAATATTTTTTGGTGGTTAGAACTTAAAAATGAGTTATGAAAACTTTCAAGAAGAGATTAAATTATTTTTCAAAAAATTACTTATAGGGTTTTAATTAAATAGAAAAAACTATAATTAAAAAATAAAAATCACCAGAAAAACATACCAAGTCACCATTGGCAATCATTCGATACCACTCAAATATGCATAGTATCGGTTTTCAAAAAGTGTTTTGAATTTTAAAACCAAAAACACATTCAGGAGCTCATGATTTATAAAGCAATTCAAGAATTCACGCATATTACATTAATATCTTCAACGTTTTCAATGGGTGTAATTTGATGATAAAAGACTTGGGATTTAGTTTTGAGTTCGAGTTCAGGAATACATTTCTCATTAAATTCTGTGACAGTCGCAGATTTTACTTGTTCCATTAAATATGAGTCGAATTTGATGGCAGGGTTTCAAACGTTACAAAAAAAAAAATTTTAAAAATCTTCAGCAATTACATCAACCAGTGTTGGCATGCTCATTAGGAGGAGTAGCTACAAATATTAGCCTTTAGAATTTGCGGCGAAGGTAGATTTAACAAGCCCATCAATTAATGGGTCGTAGCCCATGAATTATCTAAGAAGCTCATCTCTTTTGCTGGGGCGAATCGTCTACTACTGGGCTTTTCATTATGGTCTATATTTTATTTTTAAAAAAATATCTCATAACATTCTTTTCTTGTACCCAATATAATTAAATTTGGATAAAATAAATGATTAAAACTTTCTTTAAAACGAAAAATCAAAATTATTTTAATTAAGAATAATTAACGATGAATACAATTATTTTATTTCTATTATTCAAATTAATATTATAATTGCTAATCTTGTACATTATATTTTATATGAGGGAAAATAATTGATTATTAATTGAAAATAATTTTTAATTTGGAAAATTACTGTTATTTTTAAAATTTTCTAATTTAATTATAGAATTACTTCACATATTTTTAATTATTATAAACTTTTAAATTTTCTAATTTAATCAGAGATATGGTTCACAATTTTTTTTTTATCATAATTTACTATTTAATGGTGATTGTATATAAACATGAAAAAAATTAATATGAAATAAATAAAAAGTTAATAATTACGAATATAATAAAAATTTAATTTAGAAATTTAATTTATTTTTTTATTAAAATTTAATACAATTCATATTTTTTTTATAAGTTCTTGTAGTCATTGTTAATTATCTAAATTGAATAAGAGTAAAAATGTAAAGTTATATTAATATATAAGTGAGATAGAGGTGTTGAGGTATTTTACAAAATATAGGGATGTAATGGGTTTAAATTTGAGCTTTGATATTTTATTTCTTTTTTGAATGTAAAATGATTTTTTTAACTTTTTAATCTTGTGAATCTAAATATATACAAATAATTCTCTTCGTGATTTTTAAGGCTTTTCATGATGATTTGTGTCTCCTGTATATTTTAAGAGGTGGTCTTATATATAGTAAACATATATGATTGATTAAAATCTCTAAAATTGATATAAAATTAGGGTATCAAATTTAAATATAATAATTAATAAGTATAAAATATATTTTTATTTTATTTTTTTAATCATTTATCGATATGGCATCATTTTAGATATTCTTATAATATTTTTCAAAATTTAGGACTCATATATATTGGGGAGGTTTATTTGGGAAAATATATTTTTCATTACTTAGTTTTTTTTTTTTTTTTAAATTTTAATAATAAATAATAAATAAAAAATAAAAAATAAAAAAAGCATCAAGCATCAAGCATTTGCTTTTTGGTAATGAGAACAAAGAAATATTGATATCGACTTGTAATATCATTTACAATATTCCATGCAGATCATGTTTAACAACACGTGTTGGGGCTTGGTGATGAATTGATGTTGGTTTTATTGGTGGTGGTGAGGGAACATATAAGAGAAAAATTAAAAATTAACGTTCTTTTTAATTATAAATTAAAATAATTTTAAAAATTCATGGGGTTAATTGAAAGTGTAGCTGATTAGAATCACGATACTCCTATCTTAAAAAATTTAAAAAAAAAAATTGTAAAATTATAAAAAAATAAAAATTAAAAAGAAGAAGAAGAATCAAAATGAAAATCACAGATCATCCACAATCAAAGGAGCATCGTATAAACATATAGTCAATCTATTACAATACAATCCACAAGACACATAATGTTTGATTTTAGGTCATTAAAAGTATTAACATCATATTAATTAAAGATCATAACCTACATCATCCATTCTAGAATATAACAATTTATATATACAATAATTCAATAATATATTATCACGCATATTAAAATATCAAAATAAAATTATCAAATAAATAATATATAATTATATACGTATGTCATATCGTATGCTTATAAATTAATGATATCACGTCAATTATATATCGGGGTAAAATCAAGCAACTAGAGTTCCATGCCTTTGTCCCAAATCCTCAAAGCTCCAATCCCTTCTCATTCCAACGCTTCTGACCAACTTAGGTTCAGAAAAAGCCACGGCTCCCGTACTGTTAAGGCGGCGATGATTACTCTTCTTAACTTTCTTAGCTGCAACGACAACAACTGATCCTGATCCATGACTGCTTCTTATTTGCTCGTAAGATGGCGGCGTTAGATTCCCAGACCAGCTCCTCTCCACCACCTTCATACTACATATTTTTCTATTGGCTCCACCGTTACCGTTGCCGTATTCTTTATCGGAGTTTGTTCTTTGACATGTTAAGCAATTCAGATTCATGGCTGCAAATGTGAATAATTGTGAGGGATTGAGAATTGAGATTTACATTAAGTTTTAACAATTTCTTTGATTGATTAAATGAGAAGATGTGGCGGACGTTTTAACAGACCATTTTATGATCACCGGTTTAATAATTCTAATAACTTCTTTTTTCTGTTGCTAAATTAATTCATTTACCGCAAAATCAGGTTAACCATTTCTAATTTCTAAATATAAGGGCTTTTGTGTTTATGTGTCAATTTTTTCATGATACCAGTTTAAGTGGTTGTTATCTGTTTTATGGATCATGTAACTGTTCAACGACTCTGAGTACTCTCTTAGCACTTTTTTTTTTTTTTTAAAAAAATATAATAATAATAATAGTAATTAATTTGAAAAATTAAATATTTTATTTAACTTGAATATTAGTTCTAAAAATTGAGTAATTTTTTGATACAACAGAGACATGAGTATTGTAGTATCACTAACAAATTAATAAATGACATGTATGATTTAATATCCATATTTTTAATTTTTTTTTTTAATATTTTAACACGCATGTCAATGGATGAATGAATTGTAGGCTCGCGGGGCTCTGTAGAGTGGATGCATCATGCATATGTATATTGTTCAAATTCATATTAATTCTCAGAAAAAAAAAAAAAAACAAATAAAAAAAAATACAAATTATTACACTATAAAGTTACTCTATTAATTTCTACGTGTGGCCGCATCAATTTCATCATCTATATCATAGGCACTACTTATCATTTTCTAAAAGAGACATTCTCATAAAAGTTTATTAGTGGAACTGCTCTATTTATAGTATCCATTATCCAAACGTTGTACGGACACATATCACATATGCATTGGGCACCCCCACCATTTCACTCAGATCCCAATCCCATCGAAGATGGTAAGTTGCATCAAAATTAGGGGTGCCAATTCAGGTTATGATTCGTTTATTTGTTCGATTCGATTCAAATATGAATTGAAGCTCATTGATTCATTTATTCGTTTATTATTTTCTCTTACTAATTATTACTATTTTTCAATTAAGATTCGAGAAATTATGACTAATTACCATAGAAAAAATAATATTATCGATATTTGATGTGATATTTTTAGTAAATATATTAATTACATATTTCATATGTATATATTTATGAAAAAATAATGTAAATAAATTAAGATAAATTATATTATTGAATAAAATTATGACTAAACGAATATTCGTATTCGATTCGTTTAATAAACTAATCGAATATGAATCCTAATATATCAGGATTCGTTTAATAAACGAATCTAATACGAATACATCACATTTTGATTCGATTCGTTTAGGATTCGATACAAATTCGATTCGTCGATTCGTTTTCCACCCCTAATCAAAATCCTCATTCCAAATTATGCTAATCTCAATCATTTACATGTAATCTAACTGTTGATAGAAAATAAATTTCTCTCAATGACGAAAAGGCCGAAAGAATCAAAAGACAAAAAGAATGACGTATCTAAAGACGAAAATGCATGGCATTGTTCTGAGGGGGTCGAAGAATGATTCGGTCCAGAAAAGCTCAACCCAGAACGATTCGAAGACTGGGAAGAGAATCGTGAAGAATGAAAGAAACAGTTCCAGAGCGGTTGGCCAGATGCACACTTGATCGACGGTTATGACACAAACTGGCAGTGACCTCCACGATCTAGCAAGTTACCAAACAGTTGCACTCATGATCTAGCAGTTGCACACATGATCTAAAAGTTGCACGCATGATCCAACAGTTACATGTGAGCATGAGACGTGGGGGGTTTAACGGCGAAACCGTTCGAGCATTTGATAAAGCCATGCAATATAAAAGGCTCAAGCATAGCAAGAGAAAAAATGAAGGAAAAAAATGACTCGAAAGAGCAAATATTTTTAGTTTCTTAGCTTTTTTATCTTTAGGACTGTAATCTGTGTGCTTGTGCCCATTGGGGATATTTTCTTGGAATCAGTCACCCCTTTTTTGGATTGTGTTTCAGGAGGTTTGAACCTTACACACGTATTGACAAAAAATTGCACAAACACTAACATTAATCCATCTTACTTGACATGCAATTTGTTTACATGCCATTTATCCTAAAAGTATTAATGTGTCAAAAACCAACACCCAACCAATCTCGATGACTAAGTGATTTTTAGATATTTTTTAAGCATTCCATTTAGAGCATTCATTAATGAAGACTACATAATAGTACCAAAAAAAAATTTATGAAGTACATAAAAAGTCTATAATTTTCTAAATGCAAATAAAATTATACTCAACTCATTCACTACCGACTTAAGCATTGAATGACTTTTTACAGGTATCTCATATCTATCACAATTTCAAAATCAATAAGATTCTCCACCTAGTAACACAAGAATCAATTGACAGCTTATTCACTCCAAAGACTCCAATAATTTGACCATCATCTCCTCTTATCACGTGTTCTTGAAGGTATGACTCTCTCATTTAGCGTTTTCTTGACCATTACACCGCCCTTGGACATTAGTCAATTGCTACACACGTAGTCTCTTGTGTTATATTATCATATATATATATATATATATATATATTATATATATATATATTGTATAAACATTTTTCATTTTGGAATGAAACAAAAGAAATTTTCTCTCATCAAAAACTTTATATTGGTTAATATTTATCTCATGTCTTTTGTGATACACTCACTTTGAAATATGTTCTATAACCGTAATAACATACGGGTACTCATCTAATTATATGCATATGTCATCCTCACATATACATTTTTTTTAAAAAAAAAAACCATATTTGTGAATATTTATTTTAGTTAATATATTGATCACGTTTGCTTAAATGTCAAGCATCCTTTATAGTCTTTTACACGTTGTTGTTGGAGAATGACAATTTGGGACTAGATACAATTAATTCATTCACCCAACAATAGCATGTCCTGTGATTATTTTGCTTCAAAGACATTTTAACCGAAAGAATCTTACAACATTATTATTATTGAATTAACAAATGTAGGGTCTTATCAAAAAAAATGTGTTGACAAATGACAGATGTTTAGACTCTTTTAATAAGACTTTTTTTTTAACTCTCTCAAATGAATGGTGGCCGAAAGTCGAGTTTTTTTTTTTTTTTTTTTTTTTTTTAACTTTTCTATTTATTTTAAAGAAATTGATTTTCTTTTAAAAAAATTAAAATATATTTAACATATCCTCAACTTAAATATTCGGACTTTACTATTCAATCATCTATCAATTTTGTAAAATTGAGTGGAGAAAGTATCATTTTTATATTTGAAGATTGGTTATATATTTTTTTAAAAAACCTGAAAATTTTAAATAAATTTAATTTTACACCCTGACGGAATTTTTTTTAATATAAATTAGTATGTTGATTGAAACTTTGGATTTAAAATTGAATTTAAAAAATATAAAATAAAACTTATATATCCCAAATAGAGTGTGACATGTGGGTGCCATTTTCAGCAAAATTAAAACCATCACAAAAATGGAAACAAAGTGGATGTATTTCCAAATTAAAACCACGTGCAAAATAGGTGTCAAAACTCAAAAGGCTTTAGCTTTCAAGGCCAAATTAAAGTAAATCTTTTGTCTGAACTGAATAAACCATGGCATTGGAAACTTTTGTCCTGAATCCAGACCAACTAACTATAATCAATCTATCTACTTGCCCAAAACATCAAGTGAAAGAAGAAAGAAGATAGCAGGCAACTTAATTGATAGATAGTTATATTAATATAATATATAATGAGGAGGACATGGTAAATAAATAAATTAAAAGAGGTTATTTTCACTTCATCCTTGAAACACAAACCTAATCATATCTCAAACTCAAAACTAGAAGAAATTACAGTAACAACTACAAAAGAAGATGGAAATCTTGCGCGGTTACCGGGAAGCCTTAAAATGTCCCAGAGCCCTCTCTCTTCTCTTCTGCTTAGATCCCCAACAAACTATTAAAGGGTATTATCATCTCCAACTTTGGCTGTAAGGACACTCTTGAGCTGCTCCTGCGTGTAAAATCGACTTCCCATCTTGACAGTAGCTTGTTGGATCATCAGATCATTCACCACAGACATGCTTCCATGATTCACTTCCAAGTTCATCTCTCTCAATGCTGCCATTAACTTCGCTGCTGGATGGTTCTTCTTACTAGATTGTACCCTTATCATCGCATCCCATCCAATTATCTTCACCTCAACATCCAACTCTATTATACATTTACTAGCATGCTTTGACATTTTAAGGTCTTTATCAGATGTTGATGGCGAGTCTTTACAACCACCTCCCAACTCCTTCTTCATTGATTCCAATTTCTTTTGTAAATCTTCTTTATCAGATTCTGCACTTTGGAGCTTCGCTTTTAGCTCATCAATATAAGAAATTGCATCACCAGAAGCGAAGCTTTGTCCATCTTTGAAACATTTAGGCACAACAGCACGCAAAGCATAGAATCTCTGATTAAGCTTCTCTCTTCTTTGACGCTCTGCTTCTACATGATTCAATGGCTCTTCTCTACCATTCGCTGGTTTTCTCCCCCTCTTACGCGGCCTCTTTTCAGGTTCTAGTACGACTCTGCTACTATCAGCCTCCTTAACAACGGAAGCTTCAATATCAGAATTATCAGAATCACCGCCACTCGATTTTACAACACCAGACGATGGCAATATCACACCAGAAGTAAACGAAAGCATCCCATCTTCATTACTCCCTCGCGATCGCGAAGGAAGGGATCTCTTCTTCTTATTAGTCTCCTCTACTACAAACTGGGAATTATTTGAAAACAAACTGTTATTCCCATTAGCAGTACAAGAACTTCTCTTACTCTCAGCAAAATTCAATATCTCCCCGGACTCAGGCTTCGACAAATGCGACGAACCACCATTCCTTACACTGCTATGATCATAAGCATATTCAGCGAAATTCAATTGTCTCCCAAAGAAACTCTGCGCCTGCTGAATCGGCTGATGTTGTAAATGAACCCCACTTGGGGTTTCAGTTAGAGAAGCTGAACTCGTATTCTCAAACTGATTTCCCTTTAAAATCTGTTGGTTGCTATTAGAACCTGAACCGGAACCTGAACCAATTGCTGCAGCTGCAGCTGTAGAGTCTTTGATTTCAATAAAACCCGGAGTGGGAGTGGGAGAGTGGAGTAGGAGCTGAGTCGTTAATCCAAGAAAACGGATCGTTCTCTCCTTGATCCGGATTTTGATTTTGGTTTTGCATAGAAGAAGAAGAAGGCCAAGAACCAATTTCCATACCATTATTAAAATTAAACAAAAATCGAACCTTGTTCATCAGATCCGAGTTTTGAACAATCAGCTCAGTGGAGGCCAATTCAACGACCCCATTCGCCGACGGTATACAAACCAAAGTCTGTAAACCGAACACCTGTCCCTGTCTGGCCCTATCACAACCCGAATTAGCAAGTCGATCAGACCCGCTAACCCAAATGGGACAGTTGCTAAAATACGCCTGACCCGGCAGCCCGCCTCCGTTCACAAAAAACGACTGAGTCATGGATATCAAAAAGAACCATTCCGTATCCGTAACGTCTTCATCGACAGCATCATCAGGAGTTGATCCAGAAATCAAGGAGTTGAGCTCGCGCAAGACTTTCTTACGATGCTCCTGCTCCGCAGCAGATGACGTTTTGATCTTGGCTTTCCCTTTTTCGCCTTCACCTTTGTAATAGCCGTCACCCCATCCCAAAACAGAGGAGCCGGAATAATCACAGGAGGATTGCCAGAAAATGGCGTAGGTCCAGCCCTCGCGAGAGCCTTCAATCAATTGCTGAAGGCGCTGTTGGAGGGTTTCTTGGTTGAAGATTTGTTGTTTGAGATTCTTGATGGGTTCGGCTGTGGATGCAGAAGACTGTGAGGGTGGCCAAATACCCGTCAAATCGGAGCTCATGAAAGCTTCCATCACAGAGCCGTTATCGTCGGTCCACAGATTCATCGTTGAAGGTTGATAAGGGATCAGATTGGAGGAGGAGGTGTCTGATTTAGTTAGGTTGGGTTTGGGATTTATTTCAAGTGAATTTCAGCTTATTTTTTTTTGTCTCAAATAAACAATAAAATGAGAGTGAGCAGTTTCTAGGAAGGAAGAGGGTCATTGCCGATTTAATCGGGAAAAGCCGGCGTGGTTAGCTTTGGGGTTAGTCACTGACCGAGTGAAACGTGGGCGTAAGTATTGGGTAGTCGCGTTGACTGGGGTAAAATAGTAAAAGCCCATAATACCAAGGGTGTGTGAATGTGATGATGGATGTGGGACCCAGCTGCTGTGAGAGATGACATATACACGAAATATGATATGCCACCTCATAGAACCGAAAACCGAACCGGAACCGAACCGTTCGGTTCCGTTCGGTTCGGTTCCTTTTTTTTTTTAATTAATTAAAATAAAAAATGAGATTAAATTTATAAAAAAAAAATTATTACATTGAAGAGCTTGAGCTTAAATTTTAAAAATTTAAGTTGCCTACGTATCCTCAAAGGGTGAGAGGAATCAAAGCTCACGTAGTTCCATTACAAGTTTTAGTCTTTTAGACATATCCCCTTTGTAAATTATAATTTTACAATTATCAATCATCATTATCGGTTGATCCTTCGGCTCCGGTTCCGCTTGCACTTGTTGCAGAAGCATTATCGAACAAATCTTCACAATCATCGGGGGCATCTTCTTGTTGTCTCAGATCAGCTCGAGTCCAATCATCCACACAAGCTGTTGCTTCTAGAGTGCTTGGATGTAATGAAGATCGCCTAACTTCCAATATATTACCTCCCAAGCTGAAGGCTTGCTCAACCGCAACGGTGGAAATAAGTGCTGCCAAGATCTCTTTAGCAATAATAGATAAAACAGGATATATATTTTGATGCCGGTTCCACCATTCAAGGATTTTAAAATTTTTACTGCATAAACTTTCATTAGAAAACTCAAAATTTATAGATAAATAATTATCTAATTCAGGGTTATTAGTTGTCGTATCCCTAGCTTTTTTATTTCGTTGCAATAACCAACGATCCTCTGCGCTAAGTCTTGTTTGAATTACCGGTTCGCTACTACTAGATTGACCTAATGTTCCTAAGTTATATCTTACAATATAATCATTAAATAACTCAATTAAATCATTTCTTAATTTCGTCATTAATCTAGTAATGTCAATTCATCTAATATTCCTAAATAACCATAATAAGCTTGTAAAGCACCATTCAAACCTTCTAATTTAAATCTAGGATCAAAAACAGCAGCAATAAGATAAAGTAAGGAATTTCTCTAAAATAGTTTAACCATTTTACCTTCATAACAGTAATGACTTCTAACAAAACAATATCATTAGGATCGCTACTGTCAACATGCTCATCGAGAGTGCCAACAATATTTAAACTCTCAAGAAGAAATAAATGTGCTGTAGGATAATAAACGCCGCTAAAAACTAAAGTAGCATCATTAAAAACTTTTAAAATATCTAAAAAAATTTCACAAATATCCCATTGACTAGGATAAAGTGTGATATTTTGAACATGTTGAGAAAAAAAAACTACATAATGCATCTTTGTATTGAAATGCTTGACATAAAAGAAAATAAGTAGAATTCCAACGTGTTGGAACATCTCTTGAAAATTTAATCGGTTTAATACCATTTATTTTACAAAACTTGGTCAATTCTCTCCTAATTTGAGAATATGACCAAATACAGTTAAGTGCCGTTTTAATTGGATCAAGGAAAGGTGATAATAATTTAGACCGTCTTGCACACATAAGTTGAGGACATGACATGTACAACGAATATGAAAAAACCGACCCCCTAAATTTGGTTGACATTTTTTTAAATCATTGATGGATGCAGTATTTGCAGATGCATTATCAAATCCAATTGTTAAAATTTTTTCTCCTAAACCATATTCATCAAAAATTACCTTCATCATTCTATAAATATTATGTGCAGTATGTTGGTCATCAAAAACTCTAAATGCAATAAGTCGTTTTTGCATAGTAAATGATGCATCAATCCAATGACAAGTCACACCCATGTATGAGTGTGTTTGCCAATGATCACTCCAAATATCAGAACATACAGAAATACGACATTTCATCTCTTTAAATATTTCATTTAAAATAATTTTACAATCTTTATATAATTTAAATATATGACGTTTTGTTGTGTTTCGAGTCATTCTACATGCAGAAGGGTTTAAAGCATTATGCACGTAATTAGTAAAATGAAGTTTTTCACCAAAGCTTAAAGAAAGATGTGCCATACAAGTTAATTTCGCAAATTCTTCTAATTTTTTGCATCAGAATATTTAAATAAATCTAAAGCACTCGTACCTCTACTTGATGATGCGTACCTGGCCATTTGAGTTTGCGTCGTATCAATGTCAAATTCAACTGGATGATATTTTTCCATGTGCTTGATCATATTGCCATATCCACCAGAAAATTTGTAGATAACCCCACAATAGTTGCAAACTGCTCGTTGTGAATCATCTTCTAGGCGTTCCAAAAAAATGAATTTTGAAAATATCCGAGGACCGAGCCTAACTTCTCTTTTCCGTGATTGTGCACTGACACTAGGGCCGCTCTCTTGGGTTGGCATATTTGACATTATGTTCTCAGATGAGCTTGCCATTTTTCGTTTGAGAAATTAGGAAGAAAAATAAGAAAATTGAATAATTGCGATTGCGAATAACAGAATTATAGTAAATGAGAGAGTTGAGAATTTGGTGTGATGAAATTATGAAAAATGAATCATATTTATAGAATTTTAGAATTTTTTTGATACCAAAAATGCCTCTAAATATAACCGTTTTATTACCGTTATTAGGGGTACATTAGTAATTTTTTTTTTTTTTTTTTTTTGGCAGGGAGCCAAACGGCTCCCTGCATCCCCCAACGGCTAGTAGCCGTTGGGGTTGGGGGTCGTAGGGTTCCGGTTGGAACCGTCCGAACCGGTGGAACCGTACGGTTCCACCGGTTCGGACCGGTTCGAGTTGGGGTGGAACCCCAACCGAACCGGTCCCATTCCGGTTCGGTTCCGGAACCGGTTGGAACCGGAACCTTCCGGTTCCAACCGTTCGGTTCCGGAACCGGAACCGGAACCGGTTGGAACCGGAACCTTCCGGTTCCAACCGGTTCGGTTCCGGTTCTGAACCGGAACCGTTGACGGGTCTGCCACCTCGTGATGATGACTATTCCCAATTTCGTATCTTTTATTTTCATTAAATATTTTGATCAAGATTAATAATGATATTTTTATCTCTTATAAAAAAATTCGATTGAGATTTTAGATCATTTTTTATATTGAATTCTTAATTTTTATCCAAAATCTTGAATTTCGATTAGAATTCATACGAAATATTCGGTTTGAGATTTAGATCCCCATTCAAAAAAAATATGAGGGTCATGGTGATTTTTACGATATTGAAATTAGCAAATCCCGGCTCATCCAAGTGACTGCTAACTCTACTCTTATTATTGTAACCTGCACAAATTTTACAATCTTAATTAAATTATATGTTTAAATTTAGTCATTTATATTTTACTGTTATAGTTATTGTAAAATAACAAGTAGGTACTGTGAATATTAATCAAATATATTTTACTATTAAAATTATATGAAATCTAACATTTTATTATGTTTATATCAAAATCTTAATCGACTGTTACATTTCAACATTAGAGTCAACTAACGTTCAAGTGTGAGTTTAACGTAAAATAATAATAAAATGTGAAATTTTGAATAATTTTAAGAGCATGGAGCAGTCAAGTATTCTACATGTTCCGTTTAAACCCAAATTGAATAATTTGACAATGAGATTTCCAAAAATAAAAATCTTGTATGAAGTTTGTTATGTTTTATGTATATTTATATAGATTTTAGTGTGGTTAAATATGTTGGGGCAGATGTGGAACCCCTAGGATGGGATCGGTGCCTCGCGCAGCGGAAGTGAGTCTAATCCGTAGATATCTAGTATTGGTGTATTTTAAAATATTTTTGTGTAAAATTACATTATGTTTATAGTCCGTAAGAAAAAACGGGGACCCAAACGAAGTCCTGAAGCTCTGGAACGAAGAAAATAAAGTTTCATTATGTATCAGCTCTATGCGTTGCGACGTGGGAGCTTGGCGTCGAGACGCTCCAAAGTGCGAGAGCAATTGTGAGAGCTGAATGTCTCAGCGACGCGGAAGGGTTAGTGTCGCGAAGCGCCTAGGTCTGATGCTCAGTGTCGCTACCTGGAGAGGTAGAGTCGCGACGTTGCTCTAGGTATTGAGCAATTTCTAACTTCAAACCAATACTAAACACTTCCAATTTTCTCCTAATACTTTAAATATACCAAAAATCTAATTTTAGCATCATAACCACCATCAACACATGTTATACAACTAGCATACATGTATTTTAAATACTTATATGCATTTGTTTGAATCTAAACACAAATAAATTTAGAATCCAATTATGAAATGTCTCATGAACAATTCTAGTTCACTCGAAGGTGGTCAAGTGATTCTATAATGGTAGTCATAGCTCTAAACATTAATCTAGAGTTCCAAACTCTAATTAATTTGTTTCATGTCCAACATGAACATATTTGACCCAATTACAAGCATATTGTGTTTATATTTCCAAAGCATCATAACACAATTCATTAGCCTAATTTCAACTTTAAGCTATGTAATTATGCATCCAATACATAATTCATTACTATATGTCTCACTAATGAAAACTCACTGATGAATAACATAGCTTAGGAGAATATTAAACATTACCTAGTAAGCTTGATATAAATATCCAATCTCATTCTCCTTGTTGAGATTGTTGGAGAACTTCCAAAGTTTAGCAAGCTTCATTCCAAGATCCAATCTTAATTCCAATGCAAGCAAGCTTCACTCCAATATCCAATTTTGATTTCTCCAATATGAAATGTTATAGAGAACTTTCAAAGCTTCTCTAAGCACTTCTATAACTTAGGCTAATTTCTCAAAGAATTACTTATATTTTGCTTTCACAAGCTTAGCATTCTCAAGCTCATTTTGCTAATGCTTAAGCTTAATTAAAACCCTTCATTAAGCTTGTTATTTATATCAAAACTTAGGTAATTTTTAATTAATAAAAGTTTTAATCAACTTTTAGATGGTTTAATCCAATTTGTCCAAATATAAATAATTAGGTGTGAGTAATCACATTTGTCTAACTCAAGCTTAGCTTTAGTAATTGCAAAATGATAAGGAATTATTACAATTTTATGGGTATATCTCATTATTAAAAATAAAATCACGCAAGCTCATATTTTCATATATGAAATTTGGATCATAAAAGAAAAAATATATGAAAAATCATAACCCGCTTTCAGAGCCGGCCCTTGGTTAAAGCGGGTAAGGCGCTCGCCTATGGTATTTGGATTTTTTTTATTATAACTCTTAAAAAACTAACGGATAATGACCCCAAAATTTTAATATTGTAGTAATATATTATGATTAAGGATTTCAAAATATAAAAATTTTGTTAGGTCCCAAGAATCTTAGGGTCGGTCCTGCCAGCCTTTAAGAAGGGTACCAATATTGATTCTAACTTGAAAATGAAAAAGAGAATATTATGTAGAATCTGTTTTTTTTTTTTACGAATATAATAATGATAGAGAAAAATTATAAAACTGTGTAACTATTTTAATTTTTTTAAAAAAAATTACTTTAATTTTGACACAAATTATCATCCATTTATCTTGTGCAATTCAATGGTTGAGATTGATGTCAAGATTATAAGTTATTTAAAACTCAAGTTAGAATAGTTTGGCTTACTAAATGGCAACAAATTAGGGCCAATTTATAAAATAGCTCATTTGCTATGAAATGAGCAAATAAAAACAAAACAAAAAAAGACGAAGAAGAAGAAGCAAAATTTAATGAATTTGCTATGAAATGACACCAGGCACAATGTTATTCACTACTTCAACTTAATGTATTTTAAATAAAAATATAATTACTATTTTTATGTTTAATATGGTCATTAATGTATTTATTAAATTAGTTCAATATAATTATTAAAAAAAAAATTAGTTAAGATCAAATGATCAATGATGTTACTTGTAATAATTATCAATTCACATCATTTATTAAATTTAACTTATTTATTTAATATTTTAAACTTTTATTTTAATCTAGTTATAGCATGTGTACTTGTAGCCTGCACTTGAACCGTGTTGACCTAAATTCGGAACAATAAATCATTAACGAACAAAATTCGTTCGATTTGGGCGGTTAGTATGGTTGAAATCGTAATTGTAATAGTTACTGTTTCAACCGTTAGCTTTGAGTATTAAAAATATAAATTGGGTAAATTATTAAAAATAAATGTAACAGAATTACGTGAATTTTTATTCATCTACACCCCAAAAGGATACGCAAACAGCTTAATTAAGTGCAATTTTTTTTTAAATAAATAAATAAATTTTACATTTTCTATTTTCCATCAATCATCAAAATATGATTTAGTAAATCGTTAATTTTTTTAATTATTTGATGACACTTTAAATTATTTTATTTTATTTATAAAATTTTAATTTTTAAATATTGTCTAACCTTTAACCGGACCAAACCGTAAGAACTAAAATTGCAATCGAACCATATATCTACGATTTGACTGAACCACAAATTATAAGGTTCGGTTACGATTTTCAACCGTAACTGAACCTTATGCACGTATAGATAAAATAACATTTAAAATTATGTAACTTAGATTTTCTTTCAATTTGTTCATAACAATTAAAAATATATAATTTTATATGCTACTTATTCACTATTTTATTGCCAATTTGTATAAATACCCATCCTCAACCGCGGGTGATGCGATTAAAGCTCTCTGTACCACGTAACTGACTAACCGCCACCTCATCAAAATGGCTAGAGGCTTAATTGAAGGAGCCGCCGAGTGAAACCTAAAACTCGGCGGCACTTAACTGAATAATCGCCACTCCAATTCTGACTCGAGTTAAACTCACTCTAGTTGGATATTTTTCAAAAGGTAAAATAATAATAATAATAATAATAAAATAGAGAAATTTAAAATAAGGACGCGTTGGGGTCCCGAGAGAAAATCCTGACCTTTGATTTGCTGGGCCCTTTTTGTTAACATAAATTATTTAGTAAGATTCCACGTAATTGTGTGTGTGTATGTATATATATTATTTAAGCACGTTTTGCTTGATAAAAATGTCAATAGTAAAGTTTTTATTTTATTTACTGGGGCACGTGTATAGCCACTTTCCCATGTGATAAACCATCTCTATTTTGATTGGTGGCTGCCCCACTACGACATCGTTTATATTATTTAAGAGTTATTGGCGTTATACTACTAAAATTTTATAATAAAATAACCGAAAAATAGTAATATATTTAAAGATTTTTTTATATACATTTAATAGTAAATTATTTTTCGTTTGTGTAATATAATATTTCAAAATTCACAAAAATCAATTATTATTTTATCATAAATTTAATAATAAATTATATATAATTTGTTATCTAATTATATATCATCGCAAATTTATATATTATTTATACCAAAATATAAATATATATAGTTATTCCATAAAATCGTAGAGTGATCACATGGTGACATCAATACTGCTAAACAATTCTATATTTTTAAAAACAATAATAATATATATAAAATAATAATAATAATAATAATAATAATAATAATAATAATAATAATAATAATAATACAAAAACTATTCATTATTGTATAAGATGAATTTCACATTCCGTCTATAATCGAGATTTTGTATATTGTGGGCACCAGCGGTCCTGCAAAACAAAGACAAAGTGAGTGTGGAGTAACTATCTACCGGCCACCGGTGGTGGATGTCATAAACACTATGACGCTCAAATCAGTGACGGTGATGAGCGTAAAAGGGAGAAGAACAATGTAAAATATCACCTCGATTTTCGTAAATTATCGTGAGGGCGGTAGACTAGTGTTTATGAGGTTATTAATGCTTTGAGATCTTGAGTGTGAGAGCCAAATATTGAATGATCCAACCCTTTTGACCTCTCCACTTTTTACAGGCTGTGAAATAGCCTTTTAGTCGGATTATGATTCTTTAGAAGAGTCGTATTCACTACAAGAATTAGACCATTTAGCGTCGAATTATTTCGACGCCATAAGCGACAGTTTCGACGCAAAAGACATTTAGCGTCGAAAAAATTAGACGCAAAAAATGGATGATAAAATGTCGACGAAAATCACTTTTAGCGTCGAAATAATTAAATGCGACGCTAAAAAACAGTATTCTGCGTCCAAATTTTTTCGACGCTAAAAGTAAATTGTCCGACGCTATATTTTATATTTCGCGACGAAATAATTCGACCCAAAAATTCAAACTTTTAGCGTCGAAAATTATCGACGCTAAAGTATATTAAAAAAATATTATATGTAAGCTTACAACGACCATTTTTTTACTATTACCGTCGAAATATTCGACGCTAAAAGTTTGAATTTTTGCGTCGAAACTTGTCGACGCTAACGTATATTAAAAAAGTATTATATGTACGCTTACAACAGCCATTTTTTATACTATTAGCGTCGAAATATTCGACGCTAAAAGTAAAAAATTTATATTTTAAAAAATTAGTAATTTACTTATTTTTTTGGTCTAAAATATTTAATTTAGTTGAAAAAAAATGTAATTAATAACAAAATGACGAAATATTATATTGAAATTTGTTTTAGAAAAAAGAAATATTATATTAAATCTATTTGTTCAAAATGTTTATACAAAACCAAATATAAAATTAATTGCTACTGTGATGAGGGACGCTCGAGCCCGATGCACCATGACTCATTGAGGCCTCGAACATCTGACGGAAAGCCAGCAGTTGCTGTTCCAACTGCTCCATCTTCTTCTCGTGGTCCATCATCTTCTTCTCGTGGTCCACCGTGACCTGTTGTAACTTCTTCTTAGTCTGCTGCAGCTCGTCTTTGGTGGTGACTAACTCGTCTCGAAGAGAGACATTGTCTGAATTACCACTATTGCGTGCAGATGACGTTGGCTTCTTACGAGTGCCAAGACCAACGTTGTAAGCTGTCTGATTCTTGAAAACCAATTGCGACAGCTGCTCATCTGGTATGGGGTCGGACCCTGTCTCCTGAGTTTGATGTTGGAGTTCCATCATTTCGTTCTGTTTCAAAAAATAAGTTAATATTAGAATTTGAGAAAAAAAAAATTAACATATATAATATTAATTATTTTATTTTAAAAACTGAAACTTACATAGCAGCGTTCGGCTTCTTCATTTATCCATCTGTTCCTCCCATTGTAATGCGTCACACGGAAAAAATCTGGAAATGATTGCACCTCACCTGTGCTACTCTGTTATAAACATAAAATAAGTTCAATATTATTCCAGATTAGTAAAAACAATTAACTGTTAAATTTTACGTTAGGATATATTTACCTCAGAATGTTCGGCACGATGTTGGATAAATGGCTTCGAATCTCCACGGTGGTTAAAACGCAAGTGACTTCGATTTTCCGCATTTGCGTGACATTTATCCTGTATTTACCAACACCGTAAGTACCGAAAACAAAGACAATTATAAATTTCTGTTTATTTCAAAATTTACCTCGTGTTTTTTGCTAGACCAAAGCTCACATAAGAATGTCCAATCTTGTTCCTCTATAAAATCAGGCTTGTGTTGTGGAGCATTTGAAGGTCCATGTTCGTCGAATATTGGTTTCAGGACTTTTGTTCTATAATCTTTATAACTTTTCCCCATGTGGTAGTCAATATATAACAAAAGCGCTTATAACATCGAATGCTCACTTTCGTTTTCAAATTCATTCATTCATTTATTCATTTCACATATGCATTCATTATCCATATAATCTACGAGTTCCATCATACACGTACATACACACAGTCACACACACAATCAAAAATACAACCAACCACGAAGCACATTTAACAACCAATACATCACAAGCCACACAATCAAACAATACATACATATCACGACACACCGAACTCATCACACGACTTCTCATGCACACGTATAACCATAACAAACATTCCTGCCCAGAACATACATATACATAAACATTCCTGCCCAGAACAGCAGCATTTGCTGCTGTTCTTGCTTGGCAACATCATCATCATCTCCAAATTCGCTCGTAAAACTGTAAGTACTACATTCCAAAATTCATCATCAATTTCATCAATCTCAAATTCATCAAATTCATCCTCAATATCATCAATCTCATCCTCATCAACAAATTTAAATCAACAAATGAGACTTACCTGTAATTTTCCTTCGTTCTTCACTGTTGGAGAATCGAATAGGAGAGGGAGAATCAAGTTTTTGCGAGCCGAGGAAGAAGAGAAGCACTGGTTTTAGGGATTTAAAGGACATTTAGCGTCGAATTAATTGACTTTTAGCGTCGAAGTCTTCGACGCCAATATTAGGCGGCTAATGAAAAAATTAGGGTTATTTTTCCGGGAAATTTAATTTTTATTTAGCGTCGAAATACGATAGTCGACGCTAAATGTAAGACATGTAGCGTCGAAATACAATAGTCGACGCCAATGTATTACATTTAGCGTCGACTATTGTTCGACGCTAAATGAAAGACATTTAGCGTCGAATTAATTGACTTTTAGCGTCGAAGTCTTCGACGCCAAATATTACGCGGCTAATGAAAAAATTAGGGTTATTTTTCCGGGAAATTTAATTTTTTTTAGCGTCGAAATACAATAGTCGACGCTAAATGTAAGACATGTAGCGTCGAAATACAATAGTCGACGCCAAATGTATTACATTTAGCGTCGACTATTTTTCGACGCTAAATGAAAGACATTTAGCGTCGAAGAATAATCGACGCTATATGTCTTTAATTTAGCGTCGAATAATAATCGACGCCAAATGTCTTTAATTTAGCGTCGATAATTGTATTTCGACGCTATATGTCTTACATTTAGCGTCGACTATTGTATTTCGACGCTAAATGTCTACCATTAAAAATAATAATTAAAAACAAATATATCATAGTTATATTATTAATCATTACGTTAATATTTCAACCATATCTAAAGAGTAATTAAAATCAACAACCATACATTATAATCCATAAAATTATTCATCAATCACAAAATACTGTAACTTCATAATTAATCACTTTATCGTCGGTATTTGAGGATTCGTGACTGGAATCGAAGTCATCTTCAGTGTCAAATTGTTCTTCACTTGCTACTTCAACGCTCACTTCAGAATGAGGAATTAGCTCAACGTCTGTACTAGCTCGAGTTAATGTGATATTTTCAGGAACGTTGACAGTTGGTCCAAAAAATATTTGTTCAGGAACTTCAAAATTGCCGGAGACTTCTTGTGTTTCATCTGATATGTCAACTCTATCTTTCTCCTGCGTGTCCCAAATGGCCCTATGTTGTAACTTTTCTACCACCATCCATCCAGTTCCTAACTTAGGATCAGGTATATATATCACTGAACGTGCTTACGTACAAAAAATGTATGGATCATTCTTGTACCCACAACGTTGAACATTAATTGACGTGAGATGATTACTAACTTGAATTCTCCTCTTTCTGGCATTTGTGTCAAACCACTTACATTGGAATAGCACAGTATGTCGTCTGGGTCGATATATCAACTCAATGACCGATTGCAATACGCCGTAGAAGTCAATTACATATGAGCCGTGTTCTCCTTGGACTACAATTCCAGAATTTTGAGTCACATTGTAGGACACAGAAACTGAGCGACGCCGTTCTAGGCTCGCGGCCTAGTTTGGGAAGTACTGAATAACATGGAGTCGCCACCCGGTGTGAACCGGGACAAAGATTTAAGGCCGCACTCACCCCTCGCAAGGGAAGACCTCAAACCGTTGGGTTCGGAATGGTCCCTTACTTATGTCACTTGTAATAAAAGGATTTATGTGATAATTTAACTAGGCTTAAATAACATTTATTTCCAAAGATATCATGCTTCTAAATTCATATGCATACATCAACAAGTTCATCACAACATGCAACATCACATGGCAATCTCATGAACATATTTCAATCCTATGATATGGAAAACTAAGAACAACATGATCATGCTTGAATACAATCTCATGAACCTATTAACCAAATAACATGCTAGCAACCTAATCATGCTTGAATACAAATAATACAGTTGGCTATATAACACAAGAAAGATCAACCAAGAGGCAATTATGCATGAATATAATAAGACAGACTCAGTTCAGTGTGTGCACGTTCGTGTAGCGTTCGTAAACGCGTTCGAACGAAAATGAAACAGAATGTTCACGTTCGAGTAGCGTTCGTAAACGCGTTCGAACGGAAATGAAACAGAATGCTCACGTTCGAGTAGCGTTCGTAAACGCGTTCGAACGGAAATGAAACAGAATGCTCGCGTTCGTATGGCGTTTGTTAACGCGTTCGAACGGATACGAGACCTGACACATAATAAGGCAAAAACACATGCGCGTTCGAGTTGCGTTCGTGAACGCGTTCGAACGGGAACGGACCTGATGCATGAAATGGGACACCATGCATAAACAACAAAATAAAGGGGCGCGGCGAAGTACTGCCGTAAAGGTGGCCTTTTGGGGGCTCTTGATCTCTCAAAGAGAGGACTTTTAGACCAACATACTAAGCCCATGCGCGTCACATCACATCATGCATACAAACACAAAGACAATCATATTATTCTAAGTATGTCCGATTGAACGTGTCTTGCATCCAACCGAACACACATCAACCGGCGGCGGCGAAGTAGTGTCACAAAGGTGGCCTTTTCGGCTCTTTGTCTCCCAAATGGAGGACCTTTGGACTAACTCACTAAGCCCATGCGCTTGGTTGAATCATGCATACGAAAACAACATATTGAATTCAAGTACAGAAAACTAAATAAACAAAAGCAACACAATACAAAAGAAAGATGGTGCCGTTTACCCAAGCGGTACGTGGAGTTGTGGCCCGAGTACAGATCATATTACCGTCCATTCGGAATCGGCTATGAAATTTATGTCCGGGTTTCCATCCGATATACCGCGAGAGTTGACACATCTCTCATTCATCCAATACCCACACATATTACATCTCATAATTCATGCATATTTATCTACTCAAAGACCACAACATGCATTCATAGACGACTCTCATGCGAATAGAATTCAATAAAAAATGAATATAAACTAATGAAAAGGTACCCTCAGGTCTAACCTTTTAAATCACCTCTCGGATGTACGGTACACGATCGTCGGAAGGGTGGATGCTTCGCAACTCTCCCGGTTCACTGGTTCACTGTTCTCGTTCGTTGTCTTTACTGTTTTGCTTGCGGCTCAAACTCCGTTCTGCTCCTATTTCCTCTTTATCTTTTGCTTACTGTTTTTGGGTGTCTTCTTCCTGTAGTTTTTATGTGTGTTGTGTATGAGTTAGAGACTAGCTAGCTAGGGGACTAGGGGACTAGGGACTAAGGTTGAGAAGGTTGGTGAATGGTTCTTTTTATAGGCAAAGGGTTGGGTTTGACAAGGAAAGAGATTTGGCTAATTAAAGAGGGATTTGATTTGGTTTGGTTAAGGGAAGTCAAAGATTGAGGGGGGACAAATCTTGGCTAGATAGGGAAGGTTGAATATTTGATTGGCTTGGATTAGGAATACAATATTTTAAGTTTGGGAATAATCTTATTAGATTGGGAATATAATTGGTTGATTGATTTTAATTAGGCATGATTATATTTTGATTTAGTGTGTGATTTGTTTATTTTAGGCATGATTTTAGTTTAAGTTGGTAATTGTTTATTTATGTTTGGTATATGTTTTATTTAATCATTTAATTAATTTAGTTATTATATTATTTAGTTAATGTTTTAATTAATATTTATTTATTTAAATTGGGATGTGTTTTATGGGCTTTGGGGGGCTAATTGGGCTGGATGTGAGGCTAGCAGCAAAAACCAGAATTACCGACACCGTTCGAACGCTTCCTCGAACGCGGCACGAACGCCCGCAATCCGTTTGACGTTCGAACGTGAACACGAACGCAGCACCAACGAAAACAGTGAACCTTGTTTATTCTGAATTTCCCCTTCCGATGTCCGTTTTCCGTGACCCCGTGACTTAAAAGGTAGTGTCTCCAAAATGAGACTCATCATAGGGACTTATGCGTAAAAATGCAGTGCCTACAGTCGCCCCCACTTTGATGGGACTTGTGTAATGTGCAACAGTGACAATCCTATCAAAGTATGCAATGCATTTTACTTACCTGGCTAGCTAGCTGTCTCGAGCTGAGCTGATACTGCAGTGGACCTCGATCCTGAGATGCATCTCGATGCTGCTGATGATGTGGGCCTCGAACCTGGGACGCATCCCAATAGCTGCAACCGACAACGGGGGCCTCGACCCTGGGACGCATCCCAATACCGCTGACAAAATGTGGGCCTCGACCTTGGGACGCATCCCGAAAATGATGATGCAGTGGACCTCGATCCTGGGACGCATCCCAATAGCTGCAACCGACAACGGGGGCCTCGACCCTGGGACGCATCCCAATACCGCTGACAAAATGTGGGCCTCGACCCTGGGACGCATCCCGAAAATGATGATGCAGTGGACCTCGATCCTGGGACGCATCCCAATAGCTGCAACCGACAACGGGGGCCTCGACCCTGGGACGCATCCCAATACCGCTGACAAAATGTGGGCCTCGACCCTGGGACGCATCCCGAAAATGATGATGCAGTGGACCTCGATCCTGGGACGCATCCCAATAGCGCTGACAAAATGTGGGCCTCGACCCTGGGACGCATCCCGAAAATGATGATGCAGTGGACCTCGATCCTGGGACGCATCCCAATAGCTGCAACCGACAACGGGGGCCTCGACCCTGGGACGCATCCCAATACCGCTGACAAAATGTGGGCCTCGACCCTGGGACGCATCCCGAAAATGATGATGTGGAGCTTCGCTCCTCAGCCGATATGGGCTTCGCCCCCAAGCTGACATGATGCGACCCCTAGTTCATTCCCGAAGTGAGCTGAGGGTCTTGTTCCCATTTTGAGCTGAGGGTCTTTTTCCCTGAATTGTTGAGTGGTGGGTTTTGTTCCCGTGGGTCTTGTTCCCTGAATTGTTGAGTGGTGGGTTTTGTTCCCATGGGTCTTGTTCCCATTTTGAGCTGAGGGTCTTGTTCCTGAATTATTGAGTGTTGGGTTTTGTTCCCGTGGGTCTTGTTCTCATTGTGAGCTGAGGGTCTTGTTCCCTGAATTGTTGACATGAGGCTTTCTTCCCCTTGAGCTTTGTTCTCAAACTATACTGATATGGGGCTTTCTTCCCCTGGGCTTTGTTCCCTGACTGTGTTAACTGTGGGCTTTGTCCCCGAACTGTATTGAATGTGGGCTTTATTCCCGAGTTTGTAGGCTTTCTTCCTGAACTGTACTGAGTGTGGGCTTTATTCCCGTACTGAGCTGAATACAGGCTTTCTTCCTGAACCGTTACTGTAAGGTGGTCTATTCCCGAACTTATCATGAGGTGGTTCATTCCCGAACCGTTACTGTAAGGTGGTTCATTCCCGAACCGTGCTTCCATTCTTGGAGTGCCATTCCCGGCTTGTTCATTCTTGAACTGTCCATTCCCAGACCATATCTCCATTCTCGGAGTGTCATTTCCGACTTGTTCATTCTTGAACTCTGCTCCATTCTTGGATTGCCATTCTCGGCTTGTTCATTCTTGAACTGTCCATCCCGGACTATATCTCCATTCTCGGAGTGTCATTCCGACTTGTTCATTCTTGAACTGTGCTCCATTCTTGGATTGCCATTCTCGGCTTGTTCATTCTTGACTGTCCATTCCCGGACTATATCTCCATTCTCGGAGTGTCATTTCCGACTTGTTCATTCTTGAACTGCCCATTCCCGAACTATATCTCCATTCTCGGAGTGCCATTCTCGGCAGAACTGATCTGATTAAATATGGGCCTCGCCCCCAGAATGCCATACCTGGCAATGCTGATACTGATGTAATGTGGGCCTCGACCCTGGGACTCATTCCCAAACTGTGTTGAAGTGGGCCTCGGCCCCAACTGCTACTGTCATGGGCCTCGCCCCCAGATTGATGCTGATGTGGGCCTCGACCCTCGGATTCATTCCAAAATTCTGCTGATGCGGGCCTCGGCCCTGGGATTCATTCCAAAATTCTGCTGATGTGGGCCTCAGCCTTGAATTGATACTGATGTGGGCCTCGCCTGCAGAATGATGTGGGCTTCGCCCTAAATTGATATTGATATGGGCCTCGCCCCCAGACTGATACTGATATGGGCCTCGCCCCAAGACTGATACTGCTGATATGGGCCTCGCCCCCAGACTGATACTGATATGGGCCTCGCCCCTAGACTGATGCTGATATGGGCCTCGCCCCAAGACTGATACTGATACGGGCCTCGCCCCAAGACTGATACTGCTGATATGGGCCTCGCCCCCAGACTGATACTGATATGGGCCTCGCCCCAAGACTGATACTGATACGGGCCTCGCCCATGTGACTCATTTCTGAAACTGCTGACATGGGCCTCAACCCCGTGATTCATTCCAACACTCTGACGATGTGGGCCTCGACCCTGGGACTCATCCCCAAAACTACTACTCATATGTTGATGATTCTGGTTGTCTTGTCTTTGCCGCTTTCTCTTTTTCTCTTCTGCAACCTGTTATTACAAAACAGAACAAACACAAAAGGATGCAAAATGTGTTACGTGTATGCATGCATGCATGATTGGGTTTCCTATCCCATTGAGCTAGGTCTTCTGCCAGTATTCTTGGTGGCTGCTTGGTCTTTTGACAAGTCTGTCATCTTCCCTAACCAACATGCATCTATGATGGCTTTTAAATCAAAAGGGAGTTAACATGGTGCATGTATGCATGAGGTGCATGTGATGCATGATATGCATGCGATACAAGAAATATATCAACTCATTAAAATTTTCACACAAATCGGCTCATCACATTTTAGAAGTTTTTGGGCCAACTGTCATAGAAGTGAACCCGTCCCAGTTTAAATGGCCCAACGAGTTCATGTCTTTGGCAAAGAGCCCAACTAAATCCAAATGATAATATTCCGAACACAATCATAAAATGGCCCACTGTTATTTAGAAGCCTTTTGGCCCAATCGTCATAAGATGTGTTTTGTTCCAGTTTAGTTTAAATGGCCCAACAAGCCCATATCCCATGATAAATGGTCCAAATGGATCAAAACAACGATGTTCCCAAACACAAGCATAAAAATGATGCAAACATGACATAATAATTTTTTACAAGTGGCCCATCAACATTTCAGAAGCTTTGGGCCTAATAGTCATAAGGTACCAACTTGCCCCAGTTTAAATGGCCCAACAAGCCCGCATTTCTGACAATAGTCCAACTGCATCCAAATGAGGATGGTCCACAAGCACATATTCAAGGAAATAATTGCTACTTTAGCCAACCCGGTCTATGGGTGGGTTAGTAAGAGTATAGACAAAGGCTCTCACCGGCGAAGGATGGCCCACAACTAGGTCTCCCCACTCAAGGGTTCGAGCAAACAAGTGAGCGCACCCCTTTTTATACACTAAGGTACGTGCCAATGAGCTATGGTGTGTGACGGACTGTCAAATGGATTTCCCGTTGTAGATCCCCCAGAGGGAAGGTGGAGCGAGGCTCACTTAAATACCCAAGCCTCTTAGGCTCTTATCGCTTGTTGTCAGGAATAAACAACGAGTCATCCAAATTAGTCTATCACAATAGGCTACGAGTAGATGGCTATCTAGGTGCCTTCACAGCTTTTCCTTCTAGAAAGGTAGTGAATGAAGGAGGACACCAAACCATTACCTAGCCTAAAAATGCCTTTGATTAAACCCTCACTTTATCCACTATAGACACGGTCAATTAAAACATAAATCCAAACATCACAAGTCAATATTTCGGGGCCAACTCACTATCCCCAGTGGAGTCGCCAGACTGTAGGACACAGAAACTGAGCGACGCCGTTCTAGGCTCGCGGCCTAGTTTGGGAAGTACTGAATAACATGGAGTCGCCACCCGGTGTGAACCGGGACAAAGATTTAAGGCCGCACTCACCCCTCGCAAGGGAAGACCTCAAACCGTTGGGTTCGGAATGGTCCCTTACTTATGTCACTTGTAATAAAATGATTTATGTGATAATTTAACTAGGCTTAAATAACATTTATTTCCAAAGATATCATGCTTCTAAATTCATATGCATACATCAACAAGTTCATCACAACATGCAACATCACATGGCAATCTCATGAACATATTTCAATCCTATGATATGGAAAACTAAGAACAACATGATCATGCTTGAATACAAATCTCATGAACCTATTAACCAAATAACATGCTAGCAACCTAATCATGCTTGAATACAAATAATACAGTTGGCTATATAACACAAGAAAGATCAACCAAGAGGCAATTATGCATGAATATAATAAGACAGACTCAGTTCAGTGTGTGCACGTTCGTGTAGCGTTCGTAAACGCGTTCGAACGAAAATGAAACAGAATGTTCACGTTCGAGTAGCGTTCGTAAACGCGTTCGAACGGAAATGAAACAGAATGCTCACGTTCGAGTAGCGTTCGTAAACGCGTTCGAACGGAAATGAAACAGAATGCTCGCGTTCGTATGGCGTTTGTTAACGCGTTCGAACGGATACGAGACCTGACACATAATAAGGCAAAAACACATGCGCGTTCGAGTTGCGTTCGTGAACGCGTTCGAACGGGAACGGACCTGATGCATGAAATGGGACACCATGCATAAACAACAAAATAAAGGGGCGCGGCGAAGTACTGCCGTAAAGGTGGCCTTTTGGGGCTCTTGATCTCTCAAAGAGAGGACTTTTAGACCAACATACTAAGCCCATGCGCGTCACATCACATCATGCATACAAACACAAAGACAATCATATATTCTAAGTATGTCCGATTGAACGTGTCTTGCATCCAACCGAACACACATCAACCGGCGCGGCGAAAGTAGTGTCACAAAGGTGGCCTTTTCGGCTCTTTGTCTCCCAAATGGAGGACCTTTGGACTAACTCACTAAGCCCATGCGCTGGTTGAATCATGCATACGAAAACAACATATTGAATTCAAGTACAGAAAAAACTAAATAAACAAAAGCAACACATACAAAAGAAAGATGGTGCCGTTTACCCAAGCGGTACGTGGAGTTGTGGCCCGAGTACAGATCATATTACCGTCATTCGGAATCGGCTATGAAATTTATGTCCGGGTTTCCATCCGATATACCGCGAGAGTTGACACATCTCTCATTCATCCAATACCCACAACATATTACATCTCATAATTCATGCATATTTATCTACTCAAAGACCACAACATGCATTCATAGACGACTCTCATGCGAATAGAATTCAATAAAAAATGAATATAAACTAATGAAAAGGTACCCTCAGGTCTAACCTTTTAAATCACCTCTCGGATGTACGGTACACGATCGTCGGAAGGGTGGATGCTTCGCAACTCTCCCGGTTCACTGGTTCACTGTTCTCGTTCGTTGTCTTTACTGTTTTGCTTGCGGCTCAAACTCCGTTCTGCTCCTATTTCCTCTTTATCTTTTGCTTACTGTTTTTGGGTGTCTTCTTCCTGTAGTTTTTATGTGGTTGTGTATGAGTTAGAGACTAGCTAGCTAGGGGACTAGGGGACTAGGGACTAAGGTTGAGAAGGTTGGTGAAGGGTTCTTTTTATAGGCAAAGGGTTGGGTTTGACAAGGAAAGAGATTTGGCTAATTAAAGAGGGATTTGATTTGGTTTGGTTAAGGGAAGTCAAAGATTGAGGGGGGACAAATCTTGGCTAGATAGGGAAGGTTGAATATTTGATT
Organism: Zanthoxylum bungeanum; assembly: GCA_019454045.1. Classification (NCBI taxonomy): domain Eukaryota; kingdom Viridiplantae; phylum Streptophyta; class Magnoliopsida; order Sapindales; family Rutaceae; genus Zanthoxylum; species Zanthoxylum bungeanum. The sequence goes on from SKCR01029780.1 coordinate 223,687, forward strand.
GGCTTGGATTAGGAATACAATATTTTAAGTTTGGGAATAATCTTATTAGATTGGGAATATAATTGGTTGATTGATTTTAATTAGGCATGATTATATTTTGATTTAGTGTGTGATTTGTTTATTTTAGGCATGATTTTAGTTTAAGTTGGTAATTGTTTATTTTATGTTTGGTATATGTTTTATTTAATCATTTAATTAATTTAGTTATTTATTATTTAGTTAATGTTTTAATTAATATTTATTTATTTAAATTGGGATGTGTTATGGGCTTTGGGGGGCTAATTGGGCTGGATGTGAGGCTAGCAGAAAAAACCAGAATTACCGACACCGTTCGAACGCTTCCTCGAACGCGGCACGAACGCCCGCAATCCGTTTGACGTTCGAACGTGAACACGAACGCAGCACCAACGAAAACAGTGAACCTTGTTTATTCTGAATTTCCCCTTCCGATGTCCGTTTTCCGTGACCTCCGTGACTTAAAAGGTAGTGTCTCCAAAATGAGACTCATCATAGGGACTTATGCGTAAAAATGCAGTGCCTACACACATGAGTAACATCTCGCTGTTCGGTATGAAATCTAACTCCGTTGACAATACATCCACTGTACTCATAAGCCTGCTTTTGAGGCCCATAAGCCAAAGAAACCAACGAGGATTGCGAGTCCAATTGACCATTTTGCACTTGATTGTTAATCTGACAATGAAATATATGTGTTAATATAACAAACTGAAATGTCTAATGTTAGGATCAAAATAAATATAAAATATTCTAACTTACAGTTGTCTCAAACCATTTAGGAAATTCTTTTTTGTGGGTTTCATCAACATTATGGTCACCATCATATTGTAGCATTGTTAGATGTTGCCTACAATAAATTATCACGGTTAATGTATGGCAAAAATACAGTAATGATGCACCAGAAAAACTTACGTTAAATACGGTTGCACTTCATCACAATTACTCAATATAAACAATGCGCACGTTGAACTTCATGAAGGGTTAGTAATTTGACACCTACTGCCCCAAATGGTCTGTAATTTTGACGGAACACTGTGATCTTTTGGTTTTTACTTGCATCTCCATCATAGTTTCGTGGCCGACGATTAAAATGAGTTTCAATATTCTGCATGTACATCGAACAAAATGTTATTGCTTCACTTATTATAACAGCTTCAGCTATTAACCTTCAGGGCGTGCCTTGTTTTTCATATATTGTTTGTAATCTCCCAAAGCTCTGTAGATATGACAACAAGTTTGCATTAAGACTAAATTCTATGCACATAAAAACGGTTACAAATTTTCTTAAATAAAACTATATATATATATATATAGTACCTCTCAATAGGATACATCCATCTATAATGGACATGACCTCCATTTCTAGCTTCAGCCGGTAAATGCACATCCAGATGTACCATGACATCCAAGAAAGTGGGTGGCAAAATTCGCTCCAGCTTGCATAGGATTATCACGATTCCTCGTTCAAGGTCGTCAATAACAGATGTGCTTAATGTCCTCTGACATAATTGTTTAAAGAAGCCACATAGATCAAGTATGACGTCGCATACATTCAGGGGAGATAAGGTCGAATGCCAACAGGAAGGAGAATCTCGAGCAGCACATGACAATCGTGACTCTTTAATCCCGTTATTGTATCATCTCTGACCCAACGCCCAATATTGGATGCATAATTATCAGGGAATTTAACCATTTTCAGCCAATCACAGAATGATTTTCTCTCCGATTGATTGAGCACATAACTAGCAGGAGGCTTAATAAAACCTCGAGAGGCGACTTGTAAATTCAATTCACTGCGAATTCTAAGATCTTGTAGGTCCAATCTAGCATTTACAGTGTCTTTTGTCTTACCCAGAATATTGAATAGTGTACCCACTAAACTCTCACAAATATTTTTCTCTATAACATTACATCCAAATTATGTCGCAAACTCAGAGTCCCCCAATATTCTAACTCAAAGAAAATATACTTTTCCTGTCCAATTCAACTCTTCAGGTAACCATTTTCGATTTTTATCTCTATTATTAGGATGTTTACCTGGTGTGTCTGTCTTTGAGATGTTGATGTTGGCAAAATATGTCAAATGCAGACAATCGTCTGGGCTTACTCTGAGGTTCATGTTGCCCGTTAAATAATTTACTCATCCGCCAAGGATGACTCGACTCAAGAAATCTCATGTGCCCCGTGTATCCGATTTTATTCCGTAATCGTTGTGAAGGTGTATGACCCGCACAAACTGGACATGCCATGTATCCCTTAGTGCTCCATCCAGATAATTAACCATAGGCTGGAAAATCATTAATGGTCCATAATAATGCGGCATGCATCTGAAAATACTGCTCTGAAGCTGCATCATATGTATGCACACCCACATTCCATAATGTTTGTAACTCCTCGATCAATGGTCTCAAGTAAATATTTATATATTTACCAGGTGAACATGGACCAGAGATAAGCAATGACATAAACATGAACAGATCATTCATACATTTCCATGGAGGTAAGTTATATGGAATGACAATAACGGGCCAGATGCTATAAGAGTTGTACATATTCCCAAATGGGTTAAAACCATCAGAGGCAAGACCTAACCTGACATTACGAGGGTCCTCAGCGAAACGGGGGTACATGTCATCAAATTCCTTCCATTCGGTTCCGTCCGCATGATGTCTAAGTATGCCCTCCGTACCGATCCTCTTTTCATGATGCCACATCATATCAGTCGCTGTGTGTCGTGACATGAACAATCTCTGCAGCCTGGGCGTTAAAGGGAAATATCGCAATATCTTTTGAGGCACTTTCTTCCCCATACCACGGACTTTGTACCGACTTTCACCACATATCGGACAATGTTCAAGTGATTCATACTCGGCACGAAATAATACACAATCAAACTTACAAGCATGAATGGATTCATACCCCATTCCCAGATCACGCAACATTTTCTTTGCCTCGTAGTACGACTTAGGCAATTCGCTTCCAACCGGTAACATTTGGGCCAGTAACTCTAACATCATATTTATACTTTTGTTGGTCATTCTGTTGATCACTTTAATGTGTAATAATTTCACAACGAAATTCAAGATCGACATTCCAGCACCTTCGAATGAAATTTTTTTTGCCTCATCAAGTAGTTCACTAATAAATTTTGATCATTTCCACTTAATACTGGCATGTCACCACTAACACTATGACCAAGTTGTGGACCTTGTAAGTCATGCAAAATATCGGTGATCTCATCGTTTGCAGGTTGATTGTAACTACTGCTCCCTTCGCCGACATCAAAAAACCGTGACTGAGAATGATACTGCTTACCGTGATAAATCCACGTACGGTAAGTTGGTGATATTCCTGGCATGTATAAATGATTATGAACTTCATCTAACCGCTTCCTTTTCCTATTCAAACAATTTGCACATGGATAACGAACACGACCTTCTGCATCAATGTGTTGCTTTGCGACTTCCATAAACTCAGACACTCCATTACGATATTCACACTCTCATCCAGAGAGCTCATCCAATTTCTATCCATTTCAGCAGAATGCCTAAATATAATAATATAATTATTAGATATCATTTTACAGTATCAACATTACTAATTCAGTAATACTTTATTTAAGCATATATATATATATATATATATTTGGTTGATAAATTAAATAGTTTACAAAAAAATTATATTTTATTAATTAATATACTTACTCTACATATATGAATCATAAATCACTAACAAACAACACATATAAACAACATATATAATCATAAAAATTGAAAATAATAAAGAAATATGAAAGAAGAATTACCTTATCGGAAATTGATTACAATTTTATTGAAAATTTTTAAGAGAGATGTGAGGCTGTAGAGGAGAAATTCTCAGATTTCAGAGGATGAAAATGAAGAGAATGAGAGAAAAAACAGAGGGGGAGAAGGGTTGGTGGCAATCTGCATTTTAATCTATCTTTAGCGTCGAATTTGAATATTCGACGCTAATTGTTGATGTTTTTAGCGTCGAAAAGGTTTTTTCGACGCTAAATATCAAAATATTAGTGTCGAGTTTAATTTAAACGCTAAAGAATCAAGGATTTGTCGGTGGGAAACTTCATAAACCTTAGCGACGCTATATATTCGACGCTAAAAGTATATTTTTGGGCGTCGACTCTGTTTTTTGACGTTAAAAGTGTAATATTTGGCGCCAAAATTATTGCAAAATAATAGAATTATTCAGCGTCGAATATTATTCGACGCTAAAGTACTTATTTTAGCGTCGAAAAGTTTTCGACGCTAAAACATTATATTATGCGTCGAAGTTTTATTCCGTCGCTAAAAATATGACATATCGTCAAATATTATTTTCGACACTAAAACTCACTTTTAGCGTCGAAACAGTATTCGACGCTAAATATTTGTACGCTAAAAGCCATAATTCTTGTAGTGATTTCAAGCGTATCTAGTAAATAGTAGTTAGATCATGGTTGAATTAGGAATGCCTATATATATGAGATTATGTGTAATCCATATGGTTTGGATTATACCACCGAGTTTGTATGTGTCATGTCTCGATTCAAATATTTAGTTCCTTATTAAGAATTAACTAGTCATGTATAAACTAGCGGACCATGTCTACTGGGGTACTGCATAATATGAAACAATGTTGATTGAGACATTGCTCATAAATTATCGGTTGGGACTTATGATGAACTCATGGGCGAATATGCGAGCCTTGGGATGATGTATGATGAACTCGTGGGCCCATATGCGAGCATTGAGCGTAGGCTTGATTATGCAGTGGCTGTAACCCACTTTGATTGAGTCTGGATAATAGCCCAAGACATAATTCTGATATAAGTCTTATGTGTGAGCCTGAGATATAATGACATTTGAGTCTTTATCCTAAATTTAGTCAGTACAACTATAAGACAATAATTATGTCATTATATATAAAAAAATTATACTTATCATTACTCATTATTATGTGAAAAATGATGTGTATTTTTATATGTATTTATCATTTATATTTTCAAAAATTGCCACCTTGTTTATTTTTAATTTTTATTTTTTGTCTTGTATTGTTAATAATAATAGTCCACTCTATATTTGATTATGAAGAGAATAACAAGGTTTTAATCGTTGATACAATTTTTAAAATTTTGAATAAATTGACGTGATATAATAATATTGATTGAATGATACCACGTCATTAATTTAGTTTTTTATTACTTTATATTTGTATTCAACTATAAAAATGATGTCCTTTAAATTTATCAAAACCATATGTAACTCATTAATACTTTGTGGTAAGGGCGAGAGTGAATAATTGTCCCTATTCAATTTAAAATTTTATTTAATATATCTTGTAAACTAATGATGTTGGAGTTGGTGCTCAGAGCGCCAATCCGGACCGTATTTATGTCTGATTCATAAATACGATCAATTCATTTTTCCATAATATTACTTATTTATGGTTACACCTCTTGTTTATATATATATATATATATATATATATATATTCGATCTGATTACGATTAGATTGAAACTAAATGTGGTTTAGTGATATGTATATATCAAACAAAGGCCCGATAATATATAATGCAGTACACAGTTACAAAACTGGTTTGTAATTGACATTGGGAAGTGACACTGCAAATGTATATTATCAAACATAGTTCCTGGTCAAGATTTACTAACACGGGTGGGTTGGTCAAATCCGTTGAGACCAGTACATGTCGTATATCGGGACTTGGTCCGATGGATTATCCCAATAAACCATGAGTCTGGGGAGACTCGTATAGACGTGTAGGTGTTTATAGTGGATAAACATTGAACGACTCACCGAAGATTCTTAACGGATGGTACACCTGAAATGGTTTTGGTTCGGCCCGGTGGCAGCGGAAACGCGGGTCGGGGCAGAAATCGTATTTCAAAAAATCTTTTTCAAAATACCGAGTAAATTATTCAATATCTAATATGAATAATCTATTCAAATTTAACCTAAACCCAAAAACATTACTCACATTCATGATCCGATCAGATGAAGTAATAATCCGACCACAAAAGGCCCATGGTCCGAGCACATGAAGCCATGGTCTGACCACATCAGGTCACGATCCGACCACATGAGGTCATTCCGACCACATGGGGTCATGATCCGACCAGACTAGGTCCTACCAGACTAGAGACGACAATACGAGGTCCGAACAGACCAGGTCCGACCAGACTAGGGCCGACCAGAAAGGTTCGACCAGACCAGGGTCAACCAGACGAGTATTTTACATGAATCATATACACATCCAAATACACAACATAAATGAAAAGCCCAAATGAGGGAGAAAGTCTAAAAACTTAATTTATTAGACCAAATTAATTAAATCCAACACTTTAATCAAGTTTCTTAAACACCAAACAAGCCACACCACAATGAAATAACTATAGAACAATTCTAGGTCATTTAAGAGTGAGTCAATAACTCTAGAATGACAACAAGTTTCTCAAACCATCAAATGAATGCTTATAAACACATCAATAACATTCTATGATCTTTATACACGCTCAACCCTATCCAAAACTTCCATCCTCCAAAAATACAAAGAATAAAGAATAGAAAAACATAAGAACATCGCAAGATGAAGCCCATAACAAGAGGAACATTTTTCTCTCTAATGGTAAGTTGGAAATATTTACTAAATTCCAAGCTTTTCTTTGTTTTTGCTTTTCTTTCTCTCAAGCTTCTTTGTCTTCCTTTTATGGAGTTTTTGGTGAGTGTTTTAAGTTATAAAACCCTAAAATGAAACAAATTTTTATATCACCCACTTTTAGCCTTGGCCGAAAATTGTGATACAAAAAATATCTAGATATTAATTTTGTTTCACTTAAATGCTTTATCAAATTGTTACTTTAATCATTAAACCATTTAATGTAATAAAGCAAGTCAACAATTGCAACTTAGTCATTAAAATAAATATCATAACTTTAAAATATTTATATTTTAATTAATTTAATCATTTAACAATTAAATAATTAATTAATTAATTAAATACAAATATATCAAATATATGTATTATATTTACAATAAATATCAAATACATATATATTTATGATATTAGTCAAATATCTCAATTTGACAATTATTAATGTGTATTTGAATTAATCTAACATTAAATATAAATACACAAAAAATTACGAAATGACTATTGGGTCCCTACACATGTACTTTTGCGTTTAACCTTTAAACGACTTATAAATAATCATTATTATTTATAAATGTTGCCCTAGTGCTCTACGAGTATATTTCATTAGTGAGACTCTTAAGATTCAGGCATATCCGTCACGAAATCCAATTTCGTGTCCATAATTTATCCACCCGTAAATTATGACGACCACAGATAAACTAGCTGAATCATACAGGTCGAGGTCATTGCATACGTATAATCCCTCCGTCACAGGTATCCGGATAATACCAGAGATATAGATGTAAACGTCAAATCTCTATAGGTATTATCCCGTCGACGTATCTATTAGCAATCTATAAAAAACATTCGGAACTTACTTCTGAAGTATATTGTGGCCACATATTTAACAGATTGCTAATCACATATGGACTACCTATGCTCTGTACACAGAACTGACGGATCATATCTTGACACACAGAGGATATCAAGAGGATCGGTCCATACCCAACGAACAAGCGGAGGTCTGATCTAAATAGATCAGTGACGTGATTGCCAACTAAGTGTGGAGGATATCTCATACATCCACAGTGGTATCTCAAGTCGAAGGACCATTATACTACTCAACCCGAGAAGATTCTTATTGACGTTTTAAGAATCTTCAGTGAGTCGTTCAGTGTTTATCCACTATAAATACATACACGTCTAGACAAGTCTCCTCAGACTCATGGTTCATTGGAATAAACCATCGGACCAAGTCCCGATATACGATATGTACTGGTCTCAACGGATTTGACTAACCGACCCGTGTTAGTAAATATTGACCAGGAACTATGTTTGATAATATACATTTAGCAGTGTCACTTCCCAATGTCAATTACAAACAAGTTTTGTAACTGTGTATTGCATTATATATTATCAGGCATTTGTCTGATATATACATATCACTAAACCACATTTAGTTTCAATCTAATCGTAATAAGATCGAATATATATATATATATATATATATATATATATATATATATATATATATATATATATAAACAAGAGGTGTAACCATAAATAAGTAATATTATGGAAAAATGAATTGATCGTATTCATGAATCAGACATAAATACGGTCCGGATTGTCGCTCTGAGCACCAACCCTAATAATTTCTCCCACTTGCTCTTGTGCCAATCCACGGTATCATATACACATCTCAATGTGTATCGTATACTCATGGCTCTCAAAAGCTCACCTCGCACTTAAGAGGTATGGAACATGAAGTAGGTCCGCTATAACATATTGAGTTTGTCAAACAAACTTCATCGTTTCCCATAGCCAGCATCATTCACATTTTGTAGAATCTAAATTATACATTAATATGACTCTGATGCTACATCAGTATTGTGCTACAACTACTGAGTTGTCCAAGTATTTAAGGATCAAATCTAAAATACTATGAAGACAACCGCAAGCACAACAACAATACAAAACTTCCAATTTATCAGGTCACTATGCAATTTCATAAGTCATTACTTCATAAGTCATTACTTCATAAGTTGCATCTAATTCCACTCAGTTAGTAGAATTTTTCGTGACACTCCCACTGCATCTTTTAAGACCTTTTATGACGTAGACTGTCTAACGTCATAATTAGACTCAAAACTAATATAACCATAACGGTTGCAAACTAAATGCTCCATGAATAAGAAACTCGTTCTTAATATCTCAAAGATCACAAAGAACATGTTTCAAGATCTATCCAATGGTCTATAGGATATCAAAATAACTCGTAACAATTACGATTAAATTGATATCTTTAATCGCACATTATAAAGTATCCATTATGTCATCATCCCATGATACATAAGATTGATTAGACATTCTAATCAATTACTCTTTTCGAAAAAGGAATCATCCTTTACGAAAGATGAATACTACATATAAGACACACAATAACTGTCAAACAGTTATACTAACTGTCATACAGATAGCATTGTTGTGTCTTTTATTAGATCATATCTAATGCACGACTAGTAGGAGTATCTCATAAGTCTCATAGTCTTATATCTTATATAAAACTTTATATCTAATATAATATAGACTACTCTCACTGCTTTCACGAAGTAAAGAAGACTTAGGTAAATCTTTTTACCTCACAAACATCTCATTATTACCATAATAATGATAATTTCATTAGGATATATTGTAGGGGTTTTAGGGGCTAAATCCGGTAACGCAGCGGAAGCGGTGGAAAATCGTATTTTCTGATTTCAAAACTTTTTCTCGGATTAATTAAATAAACATATTTATTTAATTATCCAATAATCAAATTATGAAATAAAATTCAAATGAATCATATTCAAGTGAATTTACCGAATTACCCTTGTATTGGTATTTTGTCCATTTTAGTCCGAAATTGATCTAATCAATTTTGAATGATTCTAAATCATTTATAAGATGAACTTAGCATGTTCAAAACATCAAAACACCAAAAGCACCAAAAATCCCAAATTTCTTCATCAAGGCCGAATGCACTACATTAGTGCCATTTTGTGCACTTTGTCATTTCATGCATCAAAACACATCAAGATGTAATCCAATGAACATGAAACTTTATATGCATCATATACACACACAAATACACAACATATATGAAAATCCCCAAATTTGGAATTGGTCATGAACCCTAATTTTTCAATTTCATTAAATTGGACAAATTAGACCAAATTGGTTAAATCCAACACTTCAATCATCTTTCTTCCATCCAGTCAAAGTCTCAACACAATGAAACAACTCAAGATCAAATCTAGGTCATCTAAGAGTGGGTCAACAACTCTAGATTAGCAACAAGGTTTCCAAAACCATAAAAGAACACTTATTACTACAATAGCCATAAGCTTCCTTCATCATACATGCTTTACACTTTCACCAAAACTTCCATCATCAAAAACACAAAGAATAAAGAAAGAAATAACCTAAGAACATCATATGTTAAAGCCTAGATCCTAAGGAATATTTTCCTCTCTAATAGTAAGTTGAAAAAACTTACTAAAAACCAAGCTTTCTTTGATTTCTTCTTTCTTTCTCACAAGCTTCCTTTGTTTTCATTAATGGAGTTTATGTCAAAGTGAATTAGGTTAACAAATGAAAGTGAAATGAAAACTATAAATACTTGCTACACTTTTAGCCTTGGCCGAATTTGGCCAAGCCAAATGCAAGAATAATAATTTCAATTTCATTTCACCTTTTATCTTATCAACTTTAATAAATATCTAAAAAACACTTTAAAGATATTAATACAAAGTCAACAAAGGCAACCAAGAGAAATATAACTCTTATATTCTAAGGTCATGGCCGAATTTAATAGAAAATAAAGGAAAAAGATATTTTATTTTTCAAACAATTTTGAACAAATATCTTAAGAAGTCAAAATCAATTTGACAACCTTTTCCTTTAATGTATAAGTCAACAATTGCAACTTATAATCATTTCCTAACTTATCATTTGGTGATATATTTATATTTTAATTATATTAATCATTTAACAATTAAATAATTAATTAATTAATTAAATACAAATATATCAAATATATGTATTATATTTACTTTAAATATCTCAAATACATATATTAATGATAAATGTCAAATACCTTTATTTGACTATTTATTAATGTGTATTTAATAATATCATATATTAAATACAAATACACATTAATTAGGAAACGACGGTTCGGCCCGTTCGCATGTATTTTTCGTTTAACGATTAAACGATTTATAAATAATCATCATTATTCATAAATGTTGCTCTAGTGCTCTACGAGTATATTTCATTATTGAGACTCTCTAGATTCAGGTATATCCGTCACGAAATCCAATTTCATGTGCATAATCTATCCACCCGTAGATTATGACGATCACAGATAAACTAGCTGAATCATACAGGTCGAGGTCATTGCATACGTATAATCCCTCCGTCACAGGTATCCAGATAATCCCAGAGATATAGATGTGAACGTCAAATCTCTATAGGTATTATCTCGTCGACGTATCAATTAACAATCTTTAAATAACACTCGGAACTTACTTCCGATGTATACTGTGGCCACAGATTTAACAGACTGCTAATTATATATGTGGCCACAGAACTGACGGATCCTATCTTAACACACACAGGATATCCTGAGGATCGATCCACACCCAACGAACATGCGGAGGTCTGATCTAAATAGATCGGTGACGTGACTGCCATCTAAGTGTGGAGGATGTCTCATACATCCACAGTGGTGTCCCAAGTCGAAGGACCACTATGCTACTCAACCCGAGAAGATTCTTATTGACGTTGGTGTACCATCCATTAAGAATCTTCGGTGAGCCGTTCAGTGTTTATCCACTATAAACACCTACACGTCTATACGAGTCTCCATAGACTCATGGTTCATTGGGATAAACCATCGGACCAAGTCTCGATATACGACATGTACTGGTCTCAACGGATTTGACTAACCGACCCGTGTTAGCAAATCTTGACCAGGAACTATGTTTGATAATATTCATATAGCAGTGACATTTCCCAATGTCAATTACAAACTAACTTTGTAACTGTGTACTGCATTATATATTATCGGGCCTTGTCTAATATATACATATCACTAAACCACATTTAGTTTCAATCTAATCGTAATCAGATCAAATATGTATATAAGAACAAGAGGTGCAACCATAAATAAGTAATATTATGGAATAAGGGGATGTTCGTATTCATGAATCAGACATAAATACGGTCCGGATTGGCGCTCTGAGCACCAACCCCAACATATATAATATTAGAAAGTAATTTGTACGCTCCCACTAACCCTTCAATCACTTATGTATTTTCTATACTTTGATAAGATCGGACAATCTGACGATTTCAAAAAATAGAGAATACAGATTTTCAGAAGACTTATACGAGTCTACAATAGGTTCTATAAGCTAGCACACTAAACTGTGATCTCAGCAGAACACAAACTCTAAGGCCATTTCAGGATGAACTCTTCAAACAAAGAAATCCCAACTGATCTCTTATTTGAATAAGCCATTCAAAAACGCCACTTTGCATTCTTTAGCTAAAATGTACAGTTTAATATCAACATTAACCAATATATCTTTAATTGTTCAATTAGTTTGACTAGAGACAAGTATCCTCAGAATCTACAATAGATTGATGAGTATAATCTTTATCATTGTCATACTATAAAGGTCAAACCTTTAATAAGCTAACACTACTTTCGCTACGCAAACAATTAGCACAAATCATGAACTAATTCATAATGAAAGCTTAATCAAGTTCAAAACTTGATCGTAGTAAGCTACGAACAATCTAAGATCTATGGTTCAATGTTTAACTTCCAGAATCGATATCAAATATCGCTTCCATTATAGGTTATAGGATAATTTTCTTCGGTAAGAAAATAACAGAACCATTAAGTATCAAATACTCGTAAATGATTATGTTATCCTATTAGACTTATATAGAAGATGTATAAGGGTTGTTTCATCTTATTAATTACGTAGTTCCATTTATAGTTTATCATTCTCACATTTGACTTCAATAAGTCAAGTATTTTCTACAATAAATAACATCTGATGTTACACACCAAGTAATAAAATAATTTTATTACTTAGGATCGTAGGAAATATATTCTATTAAATAGAATACAAGAGTCTATCAAACAGAATAAATGATAAACTTTTACTTATACCTATGAGGCGTAAGTAATTTCCATTATATAACTATTATATAAAAGAAAGATTCAAATCTCAAACTTTTCAAGATTCGAATTTTCTACCTATACATATCATATATATAACTGAAGAAATTAATGGAACCTAAATTAAAAGATGAACTAGTGTTACTGAAGCATATCCCCAAGAGTATTGAAACTAATTCAGTAACATTTGATATTCAACGAATCAAATCGTATAAGATTCGATTACTCACACTGACCAATTCCATCAAGATGGAATCGTGGAAGAATAATATTGAATAATAATCATATTCATTGAATAATCTTAGAACTAATTGCCTTAAATTCATATATTTGATCCTATCAAATATCTTTAAACAATTCAAAGACTTGTTATGAATTTAAGGATGAAGTTTTCAAATTTCAAATCGAATATCTTTGAACTAGTCAAAGATGTTTGATCTACGTTTCATCAGAACAGATTGAAAGTTCTTGAACCTTTCAAGACGTTCAATATGTGTTCCTTCAGAAACACGTAACTAGGTTATGACAATTCATCAACTAAGTTACGAAATAAAGAAAACGACCTTAAACAATTATTATTTATTAAACTACATACATCCAATGTATCAGTTAAATAAATCTGGTGGTCCAATTACAATAATTGGTTAAACGAGATCTTAATCACCTTCCTGAATACAATATTCATTAAATGGGTAAGGATGTGTGGTGTGATCTCGTATCAAATCATCATTTACCATATGGAATAAGCATCTAATGCTTAAGTGATTAAACTCATAAAGCACCGTTCTAAATTATTTACTTTACCGAATAATTTTTCTTATTGTTTATCTCTACGCCAATGACACTACTAGTTATATTTAAAATATATAACAATTATTTATAAATAACAAGTAACTATCCAATAGTCGCAAGTTCCGATATCAAATATCAAAACAGTCATTAACTAATATTTTAAATAACTAGACGGGAGATCTGGTATCCAATACCTATAGCTGTAGTATTATGAAAATCGATATTTTCTATACACAACTATACGCATATCCTTTATTTAGCTTTACTGTTTGCATTCAACTATTCACAACAATTGTAAATAACTGATTAGCAAAGTGTGTCAGACACATTGCCTCTAAAGGTCATTAAAGCTAAGAAACGTCATTACTAGATAAACAAATACCTAATAGGGCTTTCTTAATGCCAGTCAAGAATATCGAGACATGAACTAATTCAAGTCAATTCTTACTGCACAAGAAACTATTATCTCTAAAGTATTATATCCTAAAAGGGATATCTATTTAGATTATCTGTTATGACTTAGAAACTAAGTCACTAACTGTAGGCGCTGATTTTCGCTCCAGGCCTACAATAGAGATTTAATGAGGATGAGGCATTGGCGATCCTGCAAAACAAAGAATGTAGGGTGAACGGAGAAGGTCTACCCACCGGTGTGGTGGATGCCGTAGGCACTCCGACGCCCAAGTCAGTAAATGAACAAAGGAAGTAGTAGATGGGAGGTCAAAGTTGGATGCTACCTTGAACTCCGTAGGATGCCGTGAGGGCGGTTGGTAGGAGGAGTGGTGAGCTTGAGGAGGTTCCAAAGCTGTGAGTTGGAGAGCTAGAAGTTGAATCCCTCCGCTCTCTTCCGGACTTTGGTTCTTCTTATAGGCTATTCCAGGTGGGACCCATGTATGCCTTAATTGCCATACGCTTTAGATGCTTGTAACGGTCGAATCATGGAGAGGCAATTAAGGACAATCATGGAATGACAGTTACGGTCAGTCGAGGCAGTTATGGAAGTGGGTCCTCGGATCTGTGTTGGTGTGGGCCTGCAAATCTTTGGGCCGACATACACTAAATCCGGCTTCCTAAGAGATTGGATATGTGATGGCGACTTGGGCCTGAAATAAAGGTCGAGATTTCCCCTGGGTCAAATTTGGCCCATACAGTTTGTCCCATATTCTCTAAGTCAATGAGTCATTGGCTTGGAGAGTACTTGACGCATGGGTTGCCTGGGACGATGCCATATTATGTAGGTGTACTCGAGCGTTGATGCTACCTACTGATTGAACCAAATGAAGTGGTAGTTATGAATTTGACTCTACGAAAGTCATTGGGCAAGTACCCAATTGATCGAACCAGATGAAGGTCAGGATATAAGTCCCACGATATGTGTAAAACTATATACACCACTTGACTAGATATGAGTCTATGGGGGATGTCCCCAGTCGTCTGGACTTAATAAGGCCAGGAATACATAAGTCATACGACATCTGTAATCCATGTCTACAACTTGACTCGACATTAATCCATGGGGGATGTCCCCGGTCGACTTAACCAGATGATGGATCAGGATATAAAGCATACGACATGTGTAATCCATGTCTGCAGCTTTGACTCGACATGAGTCTATGGGGGATGTCCCCGGTCGACTGAACCAGATGATGGATCAGGATATAAAGCATACGACATGTGTAATCCATGTCTGCAGTTTTGACTCGACATGAGTCTATGGGGGATGTCTCCTGTCGACTGAACCAGATGATGGTTCATGATATAAATCATATGACATGTGTAGTCCATGTCTACTCCTTGACTCGACATGAGTCTTTGGGGGATGTCCCCGGTCTCCTAAACTAGTAATCAACCTCTCAAGCATTCGCCATCCATCCTCTAGCAGAACAACTCAATAATTATTTTCTCGTTGTATATGCGACTGTTCACGTAGAGTAGTCAAATACTCCATATTCCACAGACAAGAACCCAGCCAATCAGCGCTTCGCCCCATGCTACACCTAAGAAGAATTTGCTCCTGCTCCAGACGACAACTTGTAAATTCTTAGCCTGTCGCATAGCTCGTGAGGCCCTTCCAGTTGGGCATATGAAAGGTAATATAGAATCCACTGGGCCAGCAACTCCACCTCCCAAGACCAAGTGGGCCACTCTACATACTTGGTGAAGTTCAATGGAGCCACAGTAGACTGGGCTTGATGAGTGTGTATGAGGCTATAGTTGGTTGGATGGGGTGAAGGTCCAAAAGATTTCTCTTTTAGAATACCCCCAATCTACCAGCCTACTGATGAACATGATGAATGTTCATGAATTTCTTCATTCCACTGTTCCCAGCGAAGGTAAAGTGGGGTTTATATCGCACCTGACCTGACAAAAATCAGGATCATCCCCGTACCAAGGGAGTCGTACATGTCGTACGAGGATTATTCCAATACAGAATGAATGTAGTGTCGAGTAAGACAATTGGTAAAAGAGAAACCTTCACGTGTGTTTAATGGCACCATTCCTTGATGTCAACTTACATCCCGTCGAATGGGACCTCCAACAAATGTTATACACCTACGTGTGTAGTGACAAATTATTCCTCGGCCAAACATTATTTGCACCAAGTCGAATGGGATATTCAACATACGTGCTTGTGGTGTCGAATGGTCCTCTAGAATGATTTCTTGTAATGAGTGGAACTTTGGCAAATGGGCTGTTTTACTGGGCTGAGTGCTTATTTGTGGGGATCCCTCCTATACAGACCACTCGAACGATCCTTTTGCGCACCAGACTCCTGCAGTTGGCATCAGCATCATCTAAGTCGTATGGTTCAACCCCCACACTTCAGTATCTACCTCTTTCAACAACTTAGATTCTATTGAACAAATTTCGGGTCCTACATGTAGTACTGTAAGCATGTCGTCACCATATGCCTTCTTAAGAACATGTAATGTTTTTTGGACTTCTAATGTGCATGAAACACCACCTTCGACTTTGCTTAAATATTCTACCTGACCCACTGCGCGAACAGCCAAAACGAAGGACTGCCCACACGAGCCAAAGTACAATGGACTACCAAGGTGATGAGTGTGATTTAAAATGCACTGAACCCACAAAAGGGAAGCTTTCACCATCAGCAAGGCGTCGAGAAGGAAGATTTAAACTAGGAATTGTTGAAGATGAATCCTTAATAATCCACGATTTTCACATCTTGCATTGCCCGTCTACTGATATATTCATCATTCCAACACAGCCGGCATAGTCTTCCAACAAGTCTCAATGATTCCAACCGAACACAAGTAAACAAGCCTTAAATGGTCATCCCAAACAAGAGAGAGTCGGCACCAAGAATCTCGACACTGCGAACATCTTCTCCGGCGCTCATTTATCTACTTGTTTTAGTAACAATCGACACTTTCCACGCATTCTTGTGGCAATTTGAGTGTAACTGTGGTAGGAAATTTGGCCTACGACTCTCCCTTGTAGAACCAAGCAATGTCCGCCAACTATTCAAGAGAATGTCACAAAGGCATTTTAATGAAAATTTGCCTCTTCGTCGAGTGATGCTTGTGTGGATAGTATGCCGCCGAAAGTCGAGCTTGAAGCCCTCACCTTACCAACGACCCGACAACTGATGACTGTCAGTCTCCTGTTCTGCTAGTCCATCTGCTGATCTTAGTAATAATCATTCCATGGTGTTTCCGTGAGCAAAGCAAGAAGAGTTTGTAATTTTGTTGAACCAGGCGTTGGTCGCATGTCTCAAAAGTTTCAGTGTATTTATTGTTTTTTTAAACGCGTGTGAACTGGAAACTCATCTCGCACATAGAAAATTTGGATACGTCTGGCCTAATTTCTTTTTCCGTCGAGTGTAGGTATAATAACATGGTGATGCAATGGGATATGCCCCACGCCACCTGATATTGCTCAGTCGAAAGATCTTTTAGACCTTGTGAAAGGTCTATAAATCCATGGCAAACTGGATCCGAGGGGTGTCCACGAAGCAATCGTCTTCTGAACCTAATAGAGGTCAATGAGAGTCCACTCTACAAGATCCGAAGAGAAACCACGGGTCTATGACCGAATGGACCTGGTGGAGGTCTATGAGGGAGTAACACAATCCTTCCATTCTTGTCGTCTGGATGAGGTAACATCCCTTCATGTCTTATGGAGCTGATGACATTTTATCAATGTTGTCTGGGGTAGGTGACATTACATTCAAGTAGTTTGGGGGAGATGGTAAGTCATACATATCATCTTTGTCATATGGGAGGAAAAGTCTATCTTCTTATGCCCTCTGGGGGGAATAACAACCATCCCACGTAGTATAATAAATCATATGCATGAGGTTGTTTGTCTAACGACCCCCCAGTCAAGCAAAGTCTTATTCTATAAAAGTGTCAAGTCTCATACGTGGGGTGTCGAGTGAAATCTTTGCTAAATACTAATCTAACGTCTAATGTCGATTGTGACAAGTTGTGTGTAGTATGGTCGATTGGGATATTTCTAACAAGTCTTGTACCATACATTGAAAATGTCGATTGTGCCATCCATAACAATTATCTAGTTTTAAATTATAGTATCGACTAGGGCACCCATGATAATTCTCTTATTATAGACTGCAATACCTACTAGGACATCTATTACAAATCCCAAGCCACTTATTGATGTCGATTGAGATATTCTAAAAAGTGCAAGCCATACCTGGTTGATGACAATCCATTAATGTCTTCTGGAGGAGATGAGAGTCTTCTTGACATCGTCTGAAGAATGAAACACTTCTTTCGTGTAGTCTGGAAGTGACGGCAATCCTCTTACGTTGTCTGAAGGGAATGACATTCTATCCAGGCCATCTAGAGTAGGTGGTGACCATCCTAAGCAGACTCGAATAGATGACAATTACAGAGAATACTTCTTGGTTGATTGGGTATGCTCGGGATCAAGAGGGTATTCTCATGTTGATTGGAGGAAACGTGTAAAATGATTCAAAATAATGATCCAGATATGTCGATTGATAGGATCGTAGATGGAGTGATCTTTGCATGCTATGAATCGCCAAGGCCCCAAGGTGGGCGCCAAATTGTAGGCGCTGATTTTCGCTCCAGGCCTACAATAGAGATTTAATGAGGATGGGGCATTGGCGATCCTGCAAAAGAAAGAATGTAGGGTGAACGGAGAAGGTCTACCCACCGGTGTGGTGGATACCGTAGGCACTCCGACGCCCAAGTCAGTAAATGAACAAATGAAGTAGTAGATGTGAGGTCAAGGTTGGATGCTACCTTGAACTCCGTAGGATGCCGTGAGGGCGGTTGGTAGGAGGAATGGTGAGCTTGAGGAGGTTCCAAAGCTGTGAGTTAGAGAGCTAGAAGTTGAATCCCCCCGCTCTCTTCCGGACTTTGGTTCTTCTTATAGGCTATTCCAGGTGGGACCCATGTATGCCTTAATTGCCATACGCTTTAGATGCTTATAACGGTCGAATCATGGAGAGGCAATTAAGGACAGTCATGGAATGGCAGTTACGGTCAGTCGAGGCAGTTATGAAGTGGGTCCTCGGATCTGTGTTGGTGTGGGCCTGCAAATCTTTGGGCCGACATACACTAAATCCGGGCTTCCTAAGAGATTGGATATGTGATGGCGACTTGGGCCTGAAGTAAAGGTCGAGATTGCCCCTGGGTCAAATTTGGCCCATACACTAACCATCTTGATTTTTTAAGAAAATCAGAACAACAGTTCCCGATGGTTTAGACCAATCTAATAATATCCTAGTCTAATAGTATCTAGAACCTATTCTAGAATAACTGCAACCAAGAGTCAAGTCAGATAACATATCAAAATATGTGTGCAGTGAATAAAAGTTCAATTCTATAAACAACAGAATAAGGAAACAAACAAGTAGTAATTTCCATAATAATACACACTGCCTAAGTTATGAAATATTTTAAACTTAGCAGTGTCTCCCACTATTTTACGTAATACTGTAATCCCCAACGGAAAAATGAGAATTCAAGAATTAAATCAAATTCCATAATGGGAAGTGGACCCCATGAATATATTTCGACTCACAGCAGAGGCACGATCTCACCTACGTATATTCACAGGTAGACAACTCATTGTCAATCACACTCGTTGTGACTCCTGGGTTTCCGGTCCTGGTCGTTTCTCATTGTCACTGCTAAGGCACGTACCAAGGTTAAACTCGCCAATGATAAACTCAAGCTACTTGCATAACCCTGACAGCTAGGGCACATTCAGTATTCCGCATTCGCTTGAATTTATCTAGTATCTGATATACATCCGACATAAATAAATCTCTATCGGCTACACCCTCACAACAGAGGCACGGTCTCGGATGTAGTCACGGAAAAATATTCATAAACCGTATTGACAAGACGAACCAAGAAATAAATATTCCAAATACCAGTTACTTTAAAACCTTATTAAGGGGAGATATTCCATAAGGTGTCATACACTTAAATCTAATCAAATTAGATTAAAACAAGCATGTATAAAGTAAAGACAACAAGATTAAATGTTGAATTTAAAGGGCTAATCACTTTAGGGAGCTTAGAATCAGACTCGCTCTGATACCATTTTGAAAGGATTTTGGTTCGGGTCGATCGCAGCGGAAACGCGGGTCGGGGCATAAATCGTATTTCAAAAAATCTATTTTTCAAAATACCGAGTAAATTATTCAATATCTAATATGAATAATCTATTCAGATTTCACCTAAACCCAAAAACACTACTCATATTCATGATCCGATCAGACGAAGTAATAATCCGACCACAAAAGGCCCATGGTCCGAGCACATGAAGCCGTGGTCCGACCACATGAGGTCACGATACGACCACATGAGGTCATTCCGACCACATGAGGTCATGATCCGACCAGACTAGGTCCTACCAGACTAGAGACGACCATACGAGGTCCGGCCAGACGAGGTCCGATCAGACCAGGTCCGACCAGACCAGGGTCAACCAGACAAGTATTAGACATGCATCATATACACATCCAAATACACAACATAAATGAAAATCCCAAAGGAGTGAGAAGGTCTAAAAACTTAATTTATTAGACCAAATTAATTAAATCCAACACTTCAATCAAGTTTCTTAAACACCAAACAAGTCTCACCACAATAAAATAACTATACAACAATTCTAGGTCATTTAAGAGTGTGTCAATAACTCTAGAATGACAACAAGTTTCTCAAGCCATCAAATGAATGCTTATAAACACATTAATAACATTCTATGATCTTTATACATGCTCAACCCTATCCAAAACTTCCATCCTCCAAAAATACAAAGAATAAAGAATAGAAAAACATAAGAAAATCACAAGATGAAGCCCACAACAAGAGGAACATTTTTCTCTCTAATGGTAAGTTGGAAATACTTACTAAATTCCAAGCTTTTCTTTGTTTTTGCTTTTCTTTCTCTCAAGCTTCTTTGTCTTCCTTTTATGGAGTTTTTGGTGAGTGTTTTAAGTTATAAAACCCTAAAATGAAACAAAATAATTTATATCACCCACTTTTAGCCTTGGCCAAAAATTATGATACAAATAATATCTAGATATTAATTTTGTTTCACTTAAATGCTTTATCAACTTGTTACTTTAATCATTAAACCATTTAATATAATAAAGCAAGTCAACAATTGCAACTTAGTCATTAAAATAAATATCGTAACTTTAAAATATTTATATTTTAATTAATTTAATCATTTAACAATTAAATAATTAAATAATTAATTAAATACAAATATATCAAATATATGTATTATATTTACAATAAATATCAAATACATATATATTTATGATATTAGTCAAATATCTCAATTTGAAAATTAATTAATGTGTATTTGAATTAATCTAACATTAAATACAAATACACAAAAATTAAGAAATGACTATTGAGTCCCTACACATGTACTTTTGCGTTTAACATTTAAACGACTTATAAATAATCAGTATTATTTATAAATATTGCCCTAGTGCTCTACGAGTATATTTCATTAGTGAGACTCTCTAGATTCAGGCATATCCGTCACGAAATCCAATTTCGTGTCCATAATTTATTCACCCGTAAATTATGACGACCACGGAAAAACTAGGTGAATCATACAGCTCGAGATCATTGCATACGTATAATCCCTCCGTCATATGTATCTGGATAATACCAAAGATAAAGATGTAAACGTCAAATCTCTATATGTATTATCCCGTCGACGTATCTATTAGCAATCTCTAAAAAATATTCGGAACTTACTTCCGAAGTATACTGTGGTCGTAGATTTTACATATTGCTAATCACATATGGACTACCTATACTCTGTACACACACAATATATCCTGAGGATTGGTCCACACCCAACGAACATGCGGAGGTCTGATCTAAATAGATTGGTGATGTGACTGCCATATAAGTGTGGAGGATGTCTCATACATCCATAGTGGTATCTCAAGTCGAAGGACCACTATGCTACTCAACCCGATAAGATTCTTATTGACGTTGGTGTACCATCCATTAAGAATCTTCGGTGAGTTGTTCAGTGTTTATCCATTATAAACACTTACACGTTTATACGAGTCTCCCCAAACTCATGGTTCATTGGGATAAACCAGCGGACCAAGTCCTGATATACGACATGTATTGGTCTCAACGGATTTGACTAACCGACCCGTGTTAGTAAATCTTGACCAGGAACTATGTTTAATAATATACATTTAGCAGTGTCACTTCCCAATGTCAATTACAAACCAGTTTTGTAGCAGTGTCACTTCCCAATGTCAATACAGCTAAGTAAAATACTTTCTGGTTGACCCTGGTCTGGTCGGACCTCGTCTGGTCGGCCCTAGTCTGGTCGGACCTGGTCTGGTCGGACCTCGTATGGTCGTCTCTAGTATGGTAGGACCTAGTCTGGTCGGATCATGACCCCATGTGGTTGGAATGACCTCATGTGGTCGGATCGTGACCTCATGTGGTCGGACCATGGCTTCATGTGCTCGGACTATGGGCCTTTTGTGGTCGGATTTTTACTTCATCTAATCGGATCATGAATGTAAGTAATGTTTTTGGGTTTAGGTGAAATCTGAATAGATTATTCATATTAGTTATTGAATAATTTACTCGGTATTTTGAAAAAGTTTTTGAAATACGATTTCCGCCCCGACCCGCATTTCCGCTGCGTCCGACCCGAACCAAAACCCTTTCAAAAGATTGTATAATTTATTAATAAAATAATTTTAATTTATTTATTATAAATGAAAGATAAATCCATATAAATTTAATACTTTTACAAAAATCAAATTTTATTCCTTATAATAATCTTGATAATTAATATAAGAGCACTACTTTTCCCCCATCTCCCTGCAAATTCCCCTCCCTTGTCCCCATATGAATTTACATAACTACCATTCTTCTTAAAAAATTTCCCAAAATAAGTATTTATATGTATTTTATTAAATAATTATTTTGTTATTTTAGTAATTAAATATATTTATTTTATAAATTAATTTTTTTTGTTAAAATCATATTTTTTTTACTCTTTAAATATCTATTATTTTTAATTTATATAATAAATATTACAAATTTCGTATTTATTGTTATTTATTTGTGTTCATTTATTCATTTAATTTTTGTTATTATTTTTTAATTTATTTAACACTACTTATGTATAATAGATAAGTATTGTTAAATAAATTAATAAAAAATAAAAAATTAAATAAACAAATGAACACAAAATAAATAACAATAAATACGAAATTTGTAATATCTATTAAACAAATAAAAAATAATAGATATATAAAGAGCAAAAAATATAAATTTAATAAAAGTTATAAAATAAAAAAATTAATTAATAAAATGAAATATATATATATATATATATATATATATATATATATGTTATTTGTAAATTTATATATAGAGAGAGAGAGATTTGGGACAAGAGGTAATTATTTTTAAGGTTAGAAATATTTTTTGTCATTTTTGGAAGGAGACAATGGGGTGTGGTGTCACATGAGGGGAGGGGAGAAGTAAATTTCTTGATATAATGGCCTCAAGTTTGAATAACCAAATTTACTTCTCTTTAAAGTCACATCAACGTTAATTGATGCCTGAAATTAGGGATGGCAAAAGCCCGGCCCGAGTCCGGGAAAAGCCAGGCCCGGGCCCGATTTTTTATTATAAAAAATTATAGATAAATAAAATTTATTATATAAATATATATATATTTTATAAATAAAAATATTTAATTATTTATTTTAAGCCCGAACCCGATTTTTTATTATAAAAAATTATAAATATAAAAAATTTATTATATAAATATATATATTATATAAATTAAAATATTAAATTATTTATTTTAAGCCCGGGCTTTTTAGGTGAAGCCCGGCCCGGGTCCGGGCCGGGCCGGGCTTCGGGCTTTTCTGCCAAGTATACCTGAAATCAATCATTAAATGCATTGAAGTGATGCTACCCATCCATGATTAGAATAAATAGATTACATTTAAGTCTAATGATACGTGTCATTTTGATTGATGATATAATATTATAATTTTAATAATTAAAATTAAAAATTGAGCCAACCAAGTCACAACAATAGTCATATTAGGGTTAGCAATGGGCCGGAACGGAATTTATCAATAATAATTTTATCCCGATCATATAAAATAAGATAAAATATATCTTGATTTTATCTCGTTTTACGAAAAATACTGTCATATTTTGTGAAATCTCGTCCCGTCCCGTGTAAATATCGTATCAATTAAAAATTTCTTGTACCGTTTTCAACAAAGGATAAATTTTTTTTATCCCGGATCTTATCGTCGGGATCTCGTTGGGACATGAGGAGATATGAAATTTTACCAACTATAAGACATATATTACTAACATTGTAAATAATATAAGAGAAATTAGCAAAATTAGCCAAAACAAACTTTATCATTTGTCAAAATAAGCCACAACGTTTGCATTTTTCCAAAATGACCAACTTTTTCGAAGTAGACTGTAGAGAATACAACTTTTCTGAAGTCTATGCAGAAGTTCCAATTTTTGTTTTATTTTATTTAAAACTACGAAGATCCGAAGTTAGTACTTCATATCTCTAAAAAAAATTTATAATTCTCATAAATTGAAATTTCGAAGATCCGAAGTACTAACTTTGGATCTCCGAAGTTTTTAAAAATATAAATTATCAAAATCTCCTAAATGAACATAATACAACTAAAAAAATCTTTGAATTATTCGTTAAAACTTAGGAAATCCGAAGTTTTCTCCGGACTTACTTAGGATTTCCGAACTTGACTTAGGATCTTCGAAATTATCTCTTTAAGTATTATCTAGATTTTCTGGTTGATTGTATTCCTTATTACTTATTAGATGAAGAGGCGTTCACTCGATACCAGAATGTATGGAGAACACGACATATTATTAGGGCACATGCAGTAGATATAAATCATATCACTGGATATGAACATATCGATCTACTGCGCGATATGAGATGAGACAACCTTTTAATTTAGATGCCTCAGTGTATGCTCGATCATATCGGATGTTCATCAGTAACATCGAATCGTAATCGATTCAGAGGCACCTTATTCAGTTTTCTACTTGTATGTTCGAGAGGATGTTGGATATTGTTGGGAAGCGGCAACGAGTGCGCATCGGAAAATCAAGAAGAAATTATGATGCCGCTATCCATTTGCCCAAGACCCATTTGTTTTGATTATTCTACAAGCCTAGGCATATTACTATATATTCTAAGCATAAAAACTCATAAAACATGCCAAGAACATAAACGTAAACATGCTAACTATCATAAGAACTCTAATTAAAATAAAGAAAGAAAAAGACTTACTTGAACCGAAGACTCCTCCAGTCCTCCCTCCAATTGACAAGCTTTTTCTCGAACATAAACCTAAACATGCTAACTACGCCTTGAGTGCACATGTATTTTTCCCTTGGTGCGAGCCTAGGCAAATACCTCAAAACTTTTAACTTGAGGTTCCTCTAGTCAATTAGACTTAGAGATCCTCAAAATCAGTGGCTTACTCTTAAACTTTAGAGTTGCTCACTTATATAAACCCAAGATATGAAAGGTTTGGTGCAAAAATTTGTGAAGAATTCTTTGGGTTTATATAGGTGCTCCAAAGACAACAAAATTAATTAAGAATCCGATGTGGGATAAATGCTAATTTAATCTTAGCTATTGGATCTTAATTTAGTGGTTTAATGAGATTATAAAACCCTAATAAGAGTTTGGGCCGAATTGGAATTCAGAAAAAAAAAATACTATTGACGTTACTATTCACATTACTATTCATGTTATTTATTTATTTATTTATTCCAATTCCCAAAGTGTCCTTATCGTCATTCACCAATCCCTAAGCCAATATGGAACCTCATAAATGATATGTTCAATAATTAAACACATTGAACCATTTATGAACAATTCATACAACAATCATATATTCTGTTAAATTTGTATTGTGCACTATTAACCATTGATTTCGACTTTGTTGTGTGTGACCTTTTGGGCTCCCCTCAAGTTGGACATGAAATGAATCGTGATAATTTAATCGAACATAAATTATCCTCCGATCAGATGGTCGTTCGATTTCAATTATCAAGGTTGACATCTAGCAACATGCCAAGGCCCCCAAATGAGAAGGAAAGATATATACCCATTATGTATGCGATTTACATATGATACGGTACATCGCCTCACTGTATCCCCACCGTTTGACCTAGGGTATGGAAAGTGTCTACCCATATAGTCAAATGTATGATGTTGATAGTGTCATGAATCGTGCTAACCCAAGAATCTCACATGATTCTTCCGCTGCGGCCACAGTCTCAAGCACTGATCACACATATCAACCCGCGAACTGGAATACTACTCTTATAAGAAAATATTATCCGAGAGAGTGGCGATTCTCTGTTGTATCTTTACAAACTTCATGTGTTTCAACAAATGACCCAATCATACCCTTATGACCGGATCTTTTGAACCGGGGAAGGAGAATGTCAAAGTTATTTGATCCACACATAAGATTGTAAAGACCTCAAGTCTAAGGACTAGTCATACAATCGATACATGAAAGTTCTCACAGACACATGTGATAAACACTCCATGTGAAAACTTTCGGCGGTCAGTTCGATGGACACGAGGAACTCATGCATCCATGTGATACACCAAGCGGACGGATCTCCGCTAGTAGCCTATGAGATCGGCTACCCCACTTAAGGGCAGATCATATCATCATGCTAGTCTCTCCGCTTTGTGAACGCCCAGATTATTCCCAAAACTATGACTATGAACGTTTAAGAGTAATGATTCTCATAAGGCGTGGAAGCCATCATCTTATTATTCCAAGTGCTTTATTACAGTGCTTGATGATTCATATAAGTTATGTAAGACACGTATAATAAAAAGATTGTCATTTTATTAATTAATGAAAATATTAAAAATACATGTACATATAGCTCATCCACAAGTTGGGTATATGGCATATCCCTAACAATCTCCCACTTGCACTATAACCAACTAGTATGAATCTGGACATCATACTCTTGGGTGTGCCTATCATGCTTTTGTTGAGTCGGCCATTTAGTCAGAGAATCTGCAAGATTATCTTCTGTGGGTATTTTCTCTATAATAACTTTTTTCTCTCAACAATCTCCCTGATGAGATGAAATCGCCTGAGTACATGCTTGGATTTCTGGTGGGACCTTGGTTCCTTTGATTGAGCAATGGCGTCCGTGTTGTCACAGTACATCGTGACGCCATTCTTTATCACGGGAAGCACTTCCAGCTCCGTGATGAACTATTTATCCAGACTGCTTCTTTAGCTGCCTCAGATGTTGCAATATACTCGGCTTCAGTGGTGGAGTCCGCTGTAGTTGACTGCTTTGAGCTTTTCCAACTGACAGCTCCGCGATTCAAAGTAAACAGATATTCTGTTTGCGATCTGATGTCATCCCTATCGGTCTGAAAGCTCGCATCACAGTAACCAATGACTTTCATCTCAGAACAATCTTTGTATGTCTAAAACACATCCTTAGTTCTTCTCAGATACTTGAGGATTGTTTTGACAGCTGCCCAGTGTTGCTCAATAGGATTTTCCTGATACCTGCTCGTTATGCTAAGAGCATAATGGACATCAAGTCTTGTACATAGCATGGTGTACATGATCGATCATATTGCTGAAGCATAAGGGATCCTACTCATACGCTCTCTATCTGAAGGAGTATGTGGACATTGCTCCTTAGAAAATTTGATTCCATGACAAGTAGGTAAATTACCTCTTTTGGAATCTTTCATTTTGAATCTTTTCAAAACTTTATCTATGTATGTAGATTGAGAAAGTCCTAACAACCTCTTAGATCTATTACGGTAGATCTTAATGTCGAGGATGTAGGTTGCTTCTCTCAAATCTTTCATGGAGAAATTCTGAGATAACCATTGTTTGGTGGCTTGCATCATGGGAATATCATTCCCGATGATTAATATGTCATCGACATATAATACAAGAAACACAACAGCACTCCCACTACTTTTCCTGTAAACACAAGGCTCGTCTACATTTTTGATGAAGTCAAATTCTTTGATTGTCTCATCAAATCGTATATTCCAACTTCTGGAGGCTTGCTTGAGTCCATACATGGATCGTTTAAGCTTGCATACTTTATTATGATCATCCTTAGATGCAAACCCCTCAGGTTATGTCATATAGACTTCCTCTACGAGATTCCCATTAAGGAAAACTATTTTGACATCCATCTGCCAAATCTCATAATCAAAGTGTGCAGCTAGTGCCAGTAAAATTCTAATGGACTTTATCATTGCAACATGCGAGAATGTTTCGTCATAGTCAATTCCTTGGATTTGTCTATAACCTTTCGCCACCAACCTAGCCTTATAGGTTTGGATGTTGCCTTCTGCATCAGTTTTACGCTTGCAAATCCACTTGCAACCTATGGGTTTTATCACTTTAGGTGCATATACCAAGTCCCAGACTTGATTCTGATACATAGAGTCTATTTCGGATTTCATGGCCTCAAGCCACTTGACTGAATCAATGTCACACATTGCTTCATCATAACTGGTGTGATCGTCATTATCAATGACATGATCATGTTCCTCATCAATATGGAAACCATATCTTCAGGCTCATGTCTTTCCCTACCAGACCTTCAGAGTTCATAACCTTGTGGTTGTTCAGTCGCTGCCCTTTTGAGGGGTTTGGGGTTTAGTTCTATGTTAGTTTGTTCTTCTCGTACCTCATCGAGGTCAAGTCTAATCCCACTATATTGTAAAGACCTCAAGTGTAATGAGTAGTCATACAATCGATACATGAAAGCTCTCACATACATATGAGATAAACACTCTATTTGAAAACTTTCGGCGGTCAGTTCGATGGATACAAGCAACTCATACATCCATGTGATACACCAAGCAGACGGATCTCCGCTAGTAGCCTATGAGATCGGTTACACCCACTTAAGGGTGAATCATATCATCATGCTAGTCTCTCCGCTTTGTGAACGCTCATATTATTCATAAAACTATGACTATGAACGTTTAAGAGTAATGATTCTCATAAGGCGTGGAAGCCATCATCTTATTACTCCAAGGGCTTTATTACAGTGTTTGATGATTTATATAATCTATGTAAGACACGTATAATAAAGATTGTCATTTTATTAATTAATGAAAATATTACAAATACATGTACATATAGCCCATCCACAAGTTGGGTATATGGCATATCCCTAACAGATATTACGTCTAACCTGATATGTGAGGTATTGATGTGTTCGGTGGTGAAGGATAGAAATTTTGGCCCAATGATGGCTGGTGGTACAAAGCATGGTTTGAGTAAAGAGCTGCAATGGGTAGGGTAGTGGGAGCAAGGCTTACAGAGAATGATCGCTCTATGTTTTATGATGGCTGATTGCAGGCTTTGAGACGGAGGCACATCAACCTAGGTATTCGGCCAATAGAGGATATCATTTAGTTGATCATCGTGTCGCGTATCGGTCACACAGACGAGATCAACATAGCATGGTCATAACCCAACTCCTGCAACATTTCGAGCTGAATTTAGATGATGAAGTGGTCTCATTTCAACAATTTTTTTTTGAAATCGTTGGAAATCGCATCGTCAAACAATCCCTTACGGGCTTAAGCGAAACAGGTAAAACTTTCGACTGTCTCAAACTCTTAAAAGAAACGCACTCCCTGTATTCGAACTCATGACCTCAATGTGAGATCATGAGCCCTACACCACCAAGTCCATCATCATTAACCATTGATTCTGGCAATTAAGAAACCTCTATTGCATATAGGCATAGAAAGTTTTCATGACATATATCACAAATTGACTTATATATTTTCATGACAAAAATTGATAGTGATTCACTCATTTAATTCTTATATTCATCTGTTTGATAGGTCGACGTGCTATGTTGAACCAGTCGTCACGGGTTGATCCTCTTCCCATGCATCCTGCAGTAAGCTCAGGTGGCGCTGGCCCATCTCACGCTTCTCATCTTGTTACCCGTAATCCATTAATCACTTTGTTATGTGACCACGTGATTGCGATAGATGAGGGTTAGAGTATGATCAATGAGCGACATCAGAGAATGGAGGATCAGTATAAGAAAACAAAGCAGTCATTAAATGAGGGACAATTGAGAGATATCTTGAACCTGATGATATATGATGAGCGGAAAATATATCAATATTTACCTCCCCTTTTACTTAATATTTTGTTTAGTTTCTCGGGTTTGATGAACGTTTTGATATGTTTTAGTTTATTTTACAGATAAAATATTATTGGGACTCAATGAAATCATTTAGGACAAAATGTGGGTCAAATAAGGGCAAAAATTGGACTTGACATATTAATTTTGGAGATTGGAAACTTGAAAGGGAGTTTTAACGAAGTGCAGTTTTGGAAATTCCAGTTTTGCGCATCTATCGTATTTTGAGCATAACTTTTTACTCCAATATCGGATTGAGCTGATTAAAGTTCCAGATTAAAGAAGACTCAAAGATATACAACTTTGAAAGACAAAATAATTTCTAATTCGGAAGATTTCATTCCTGAAATTGATGAACCATCCAGAAGTGTTTTGTGTGTAATTATTAAAGTCATTTTCAAAGCAAAAAAAAAAATTAATAAATAAATAATAAAAATTATCAAATCACCACCAAACATGATAAGCAATTAGTGGAGCAATTAATAATGGATTTGGTGGAGCAATTAGTGGAGCAATTAATAATGGATTTGGTGTATGATTTGATGGAGGTAAAATTTTGCCTATAAATACCAAGCCATTTCATTTGTAAATTCATATTTTCTTCTAAGGAATTCCTTAAGAATTCTAAAAAGATTGTATCTTGTTTGTTTATTTATAGCTTTCAGTAATTAATTTCCGATTTCGCACTTTCTTTTCTTTACTTTTCAGTTTTTACTTTCCGCAATTTACTTTTACGCACAGTACTTTTCTTTCTTTAATTTTCTGTTTTTACTTTTCAGTAATGAGGAGGTAACTCTCATTTGCTGGGGTAAAAGGTAAAACTTTTATTACTAATATTTAGATTAATCTCCCTTAATTATATTATATAAACTAGTTAAAACCTGACTTAACGAAGATACCGCCATATTGGTCAGTTGGTAATTATTTAAATTGGTTTTAACCTGACTAAACTTGATACCGCCTGATTGGTCGGTTGGTAATTAATTATTAATTTGACTTAATCTGGATACCGCCTATATGGCTGGTTGGTAATTATCATGCAAAGTTAATATATTATATTAAGGGAGATATCTAAAATAGAAGTAATAAAAGTGGATCATTTTACCTTAACATTTTCTTTTATTGTACTTTTACTTTATTTACTTTTCAGCAATTTACTTTCAACATTTTACTTTTCAGCAATTTACTTTCAACATTTTACTTTTCAGCAATTTACTTTCAACATTTTACTTTTCAGCAATTTACTTTCAACAATTTACTTTCAGCATTTACTTTTCGGTAATTTACTTTCAGCATTTACTTTCCGTCATTTATTTTTCAGCAATTTACTTTCAACATTTTACTTTATGTCTTTTATTTTATTTAAGTTTTTACTAGCCCTAGTTATGTGTCGTAACTAAGTTAGTTATCTGGGGTTGTGATGAATTCTAATATCACCGGTTTATAAGGGGTTGTTTTATAGTTTGGGTAATTTAATGGTTTACTTATTAAGTCTTAAGCTTAATGCTTTTTATTAACTGGCCATTAATAAAATTGAACTGGTAAACTTAAAATGAACTTGGAAAAGAGATTTTAGGTTTAAGACCTTAGACTTAATAGCCCACGATCTTCCTTGAGGATATATAACCCTTTAATAGATTTCCTTACAGGATAGACATATACTTGTCGGGCGGGGGTAGCCATAATTGGAACTTAAACTTAATGAATCCAGATAATTTGGTTGACATAGATATATGGTTCAATTGGGTTAAACTGGGTATTTGCGTCTGACCATCGACAGAGGCTTTCGCATAATTTAGTGTTCCAGGTTAGTAAACCGATTTATTACACAACATGAAATAACCGCTTCATCTTTTAAAAGATATTAGAAAGATTCACAACCCTAGATAGTTTCCTAATATTGAATTTTCTTAAACCTACTTTCGTGCAATTTTATTTACTTGTTTTTAAATTTAGAATTATCATCATTTCAAATCAATCAATTAACTTGTTAGATACTAGTAATCATTTGACCTCATAAAATTAATAGATTATGTATTAAGTCCTCGTGGGATCGATACTTTTTATACTACTTGAACGATACGTGAGCTTGCGTTATACGCGTGTGATTACGCACCAGTCAATATACCAGTTGAAATTAATTTTGATGAATTGTAGTTGTGGACACGGCCACAGAGGTGTGCGACGCTGTTCGGGCTCGCGGCCCGGTCGGGAGTATGGAGTAGCCCGCGGGGGACTAAACCGGAGAATAAATGGAGTCACCACCCAGTGTGAACTGAGAAATGATTTAAGGCCGCACTCACCCCTCGCAAGGGAATACCTCAAACCGTTGGGTTCGAAATGGTCTCTTACTTATGCCAATTGTAATGAAAAGATTTACGCAATAGTATAATCAAGTCTTATGCAACACATGCAAGATAATTTAATCAACACCCAAGATTGCACACTCATAAACGTAAATCAAATGAAAACAAACGCATAATTCCATAAACATATTAAATAAAGAAAAACGCAAAAATATAAATAAATTATAACAGTAAAATCGTTAATGATAAAGAGAAATGATTAAGTATGTAATGCAAAAAGGAATGATCAATGAGGCAAACATGCACAAAATATAATGAAAAGAGGTTTGTTCACTGTATGTGCGTTCGTGTAGCGTTCGTAAACGCATTCGAACCGTAAACAAAATGCATGCGCGTTCGTGTAGCATTCGGAAACGTATTCGAACGGGGTAAGGCCGAATGCATGCGTTCGAGTAGCGTTCGGAAACACTTTCGAACGGAATGAGGCATAATGAATATGTTCGGGTAGCGTTTGTAAATGCGTTCGAACGAAATCACAACAGTGGCATCCTTAATGCAATAAACACATGAGTGAATGTTTCCCCAAGTGGTACGTGGAGTTGTATCCCAAGTACAGACCGCACTACCGTCAATTCGAATTCGATTATAGAATTTATGTCTGGATTTCCATCCGATATACCACAAGAGGTAACACCAAAGCATTGACACAACATGAATGCAAAGTGAGGAATGAAAACATAACAATCAAGAAAGGTAAATAACACGATCAACAGAAGAAGGGCGCGGCAAAACTATGGTAAATGTAGCCTTTGGGCATTTCCCTCAAATAGAGGACATTTAATCCAATATGATTAGCACATGCACACTAGATTGCAATGCATAAGTAAATAAAGCAATAACATGTGGAAAGTAAATAACGAAATAATAAAATAGATACGACCAAGGCCGACATCTATATGGGACCTCGTATGCCCGATTGAACGTATTTCACATTCAATCAAGTATACTTCGTCCGGCGTGGCAAAACATCGTGGTAAAGGTAGCATTTTGGCTTTTCCCTCAAATAGAGGACCTTTAATCCAATATGATTAGCTCATGCGCACTAGATTGCAATGCATAAGTAAATAAAACAATGACATACGGAAAGTAAATAACGAAATAATAAAAGAGATACGACCAATGCTGACATCTATATGGGACCTTGTAAGCCCGATTGAACGTATTTCGCATTCAATCAAGTATACTTCGTCTGGCGTGGCAAAATATCATGGTAAAGGTAGCCTTTTGGCTTTTCCCTCAAATAGAAGACCTTTAATCCAATATGATTAGCCCATGCGCACTAGATTGCAATGCATAAGTAAATAAAGAAATGACATACATAAAGTAAATAAGGAAATAATAAAATAGATACGACCAAGGCCGACATCTATATGGGACCTCGTAAGCCCGATTGAACGTATTTCGCATTCAATCAAGTATACTTCGTCCGACGCGGCAAAACATCATGGTAAAGGTAGCCTTTAGGCATTTCCCTCAAATGGATGACTTTTAATCCAATATGATTAGTCCATGTGCACTAGATAGCAATGCGTAAATAAATAAAGCAATAACAAGAGAAAATTAAATAACATAATAATAAAAGAGATGCGACCAAGGCCGACATCTAAATGGGACTTCGTATGCCCAACTGAACGTATTCCACATTCAATCAAGTATACTTCGTCCGGCGTGGCAAAACATCGTGGTAAAGGTAGCCTTTAGGCATTTCCCTCAAATGGAGGACCTTTAATCCAACGAGATTAGCCCATGCGCACTAGATTAACAATGCGTAAATAATTAAAGCAATACGTAGAAAATAAATAGTGGAACAATAAACACAAACAACGAAAGAACACAAAATTGAATAACAAAATGAAACACGCGCTTGAAAGTTTCTCAAGCGGTATGTGGAGTTGTATAATAAGTACAGACCGCACTACCGTCCATTCGGATTCGGCTACGGAATTTACGTCTGGGTTTCCATCCGATATATCATAAGAGATAGCACACAATCATTAACTCAACATAAATGAAAATATACGTAAAACATAATCATGCATGCGAGTGATCATCAATGAATAACTAAAAAAATTAAATAGTAAAGGGTGACATCAGGTCTTACCTTTTACGTTGTTTTTCGGAAGTGCTAAAGGTTTGTTTATATATTTTTTTGTTTGTTGTTTCAGCGTCTGCTTTGTGTGTGTGGGTGCCGAGTGTATCTTCGTTGCCGTGTATGTGCTAGTGACGTGAAATGGTTGTGTGTTTCAGTGGGCAGTTTGCCGAGTGTAGTGAGAAGAAAGAGATAAGAGAGAGACGTGAGTCTCTAGGGTTCTTTCCTGTTTTTGTTTTTTTTTGTTTTCGTGAAAGGGCAGTGAGGCGAGAGAGAGAAAGGGCTACCGAATGAGAGAGAGCATTAGTGTTTCAAGAGATTAGGGTTTATTGTTTCTATTCTGCCGAGAGAGTCCGGAAGTGTGAGAGGGATCTAGGGTTTTTATTTTGTGAATAGTGGCGTGTATGTGAGAGCCAAGGAAGAGAATAGGGTTTGGATTATGTCTCTTTTTATAATGGTGTGTTAGGGTTAGGGTTGTGCATGGGTTTTCAAAAGGAAACAAATCAAGCCAATATGGGGTGTATTTAATTAAATTATTTAGAAAAGAAATTGTGTAATTTTGGTGGGGAATATATTTAATTTGGAAGGTGATTTACTTAGATTAGGAAGATGATTTGATTTAATTTAGGAATGAGATTTGATTTAATTTGTGACATGTGTTTAAGTGCGATTTAATTATTTTTGGATTGGGCTTTGGGCGAAATGAGCTTTTCATGAGTGCGGGGGGTTTTGGGCCGAGGCTAATATTTCAAAACAGAGATCAATCAAGCGGGCCCGAGGCTAAACAAATGAATTAAATTTGGCAAGGTATTTATTTTCTGAATTTTCCCTTCTGACGTCGGTTTTCCCGCGACTTCCACAACTTATCGGGTAATGCCTCCATGCGAGGCCCATCATCGGGCTTTATGCAAAAATGCAATGTCTACAATAGTCTTATTATATTTTCATTTTGATGTATAAATAATTATTTAATTTTATTTCTTATATATGATTTTTATACATATAAGTCCCATAAACAAAAAAAATACAAAACATATTGTATATTGTATAAAAAAACAAAATAAAACAAAATAAAATTGACTTTATAAATATATATAAAAAAATTATTGTTAAAAAATAAATAAGAAAACCAAAATAAATAAAACTAAGGAGATCCAAAATTAGTACTTTCATTCTCGGAGTTTGGGTTATCCTGATAAATCAAAACAATTTTGTTCACACATTAAGATATATATATATATATATATATATATATATATATATATATATATATATATATTATAGTTTTGCTAATTTTCCATAATATAATAGTCACCACCGCATATTTAAAGTTAAGTTGTGTGTTATATTACTTGGCGCGCACATTTTTGTCACTTGTAGAGAGATTTACATTTTCTCCCCTATTAAAATATATTTTACCACTTAAATCATATTATTTTAAAAATACTCCATTATTATTATTATTATTATTATTATTGTATGGGCTAAATTTGGTCCAAGGGCAAAATCGTCATTTCACTTCGAACCTAATACCAGGTGAGGGCCAAAGCGATAACCCAACCCATTAAACATTAAATCATT
Source organism: Zanthoxylum bungeanum (assembly GCA_019454045.1). NCBI lineage: Eukaryota > Viridiplantae > Streptophyta > Magnoliopsida > Sapindales > Rutaceae > Zanthoxylum > Zanthoxylum bungeanum. Next base: position 260,186 of record SKCR01029780.1, read on the forward strand.
TACAAAAGCAAATCCAACAGCTTAAGGACAAATCCCCTTAATTATTCACCGACTGTTTCTCTCTTTTCCTAAACACAATATATATTATCACATACAAATATTCTTCATCATCGAAAGATGAAATCCAAAGTACGTTGTGGGCTCCTTTGCCAGAAATGTCAGCATGTTGTGGGCCCATTGCCAGCTTCTATTACAGCTATAAAGTAATCTCTTTCAAGTCTATAAAATGGGACATAACTCAGAGTTCCGATGGGGCTTCTCCATATTGATCCAAGCTTCACTTCTCTCATACAAGCTTCTGCTATCTGACATAAGCTCTCTGAGTACCCCACTCCCTCAAACATTTATCACCGCCCTCACGGCAACCCAAAGAGTTGAAGGTAACATCAAACATTGCTTTCACATTTTACTTATTCACTGCTCATTTCATACTACTGACTTGGGCGTCGGAGTACCCCCGGCACCCACCACACCGGTGGGTAGTCTACTCTCGCTCACTCTACCTTTGTTTTGCAAGATTGCTAGTGCTTCCAACCTACAAATTCTGATTGTGGACCTCGGCCGAAATCCAGCGTCCACAATTTGGCGCCCACCATGGGGCCTTAGCGATTCATAGCAAACAAAGACATATCTGTCTACAATCCTTACAAAACATAACTATCCATGGCTTTAAGCAACAAACAGACACCAGACCCGGTGGTGGCATAATTGGCCACTCTACAATTCAGTAACGATCAATAGAAGATGAAAATTGAGTCATGTAAAACTCCAGTACTAATATCTCCAATAGTATCTGGAACGTTATTCTTTCTTCAACCAAGCGCGAGATTACTAGTCATCCCAACTATCTTATCAAGCTAATCTCTTAGAAGCAGTCAACAATATGTCCAATGAAAATTCACCATCAGGGGACCATCTTTTCCAAACGACATGCAAAATGATAGTCTCCTCCAGACTATGTAGAAGTATCATCATCAACCTCTCACTACATGTGAAGATTGTCATACTCTCCATACGACAAGATAGATGGCTATCAAAACCAGACGACATGGACGGATTGTCACCACTTCTGGATAACTCAAGAAGATTATCATTTTCTCCATTCCACATTGATGGAATTTCATCCACTCCAGACGACGGGAAAGACGACGTGAATGGATGGTTATCTTCTCCAGATGACACGGGTGAATCTCAATCTTTTTCACACGAGATGAAATAAGTGTCATCTCTTTCAGACGACGTTAAGATGATTTTCATCCCCTCCAAATGACATGAAAGGCTTATCATCTCCTCCACACTACATGAAAGTAGAATGAAGAATTTAATGGACTTTAATCCCTTCTTCATTAAATTATCGTTGGGACAATTGGGAGAGGAATGATGAGTCAAGTAATTTGGTATTGTAGACATGCACTCGACAAAGCTATGTGCATAGATATCATATGGGAACTTGCTAAGAAAGTACATATGAGAGGCGACCCCTCATGCATCATGCATGAAGCCCATTGTTGCAAAAAGTAAAATTCAGGGCTCCAAGAGGATTGCAAGTTGTCCAATGCTCAAGATACCATTTTATCCCTATCATGCTTCACGTGGTTGTTGAAGAAAATTCATCCGACAAAAGAAGCCTCACAACTGACAAAGTGGAGATAAAGTAAGGCCAACTACCCCATGCCAAAAAAGTTAAGTTAAATAAAAGCTCACTACCCATAGTGCACATGAAGCCCCATGCTACATGCAAATAAATAATGGCCCACTCAACAAAGCTCAACAAAAGCATACAATACTTATTATAAAAAATAACAAAACATAGCATTATGTTATATACTCAAGCCACGTGAACAAGCATATATGCACCCAAGAAAGCCATATACAAAAGCCTTACACTAGCTTCCAAATGAAAAGCCACATACAAAAGCCTTACACTAGCTTCCAAAATGCATAAGCCATCCAAAAAATGCCAAAACGCATAAGGGCAAATCATAAACCTATACTAGTCCACAAAGAAAGAGGACGAATTTTTCAAAATGAGAAAATATCATACTACCTCCAATTCATTTAGAAACAAAAGCTAATTGGCCCACTCGCCAGATTTGAGAAAAGTAGTATGAAACTACCAATCCCACGTGAATAGAGAGAGAAAATTCTCCTTTTGCAAAAGGACAAAGCAAAAGCTCAATCTCTGTTATATGTCGTCTGGTACTGCATCATAGACTGAAGTAGCTTCCTCCAAGCGTGCAAAACCAAAATTGCAAAATGATACACACACGCTCCATATGCTAAATGACAAACACCAAATAAATATCCACATTGTCCATTCAACTGAGAGCATTGATGTACGGATCCGACTTGCTCACTCAACGAAGCAACCAAAAAACAATGTATAACAATAGAAGAGTGAGCCAGTCGACATGAGGTATGCAAAATCTCGGCACTAGGTGAATGTGCGCCATTCAGCATGACACAAATGAAAAGCTTGGCACTAAGTGAGTCTGCCACTCAACACCACACATGTGAAGGCTTAAGGGAAAGATCCCATTTGACATAACAAGTCCAATGATAATTGAACATGCACGTATGAGAAGTCCATTCGACACAACATGATGATGGTCGAATGGAATTCTTCATTTATTCCAAAATATTTTAATTTCAAGAACACTTGTAGTATCATCTCATGAGGTCTCACTCGACATGCATGGGATGATAAAACATCTTGTTCATTTAATTCCCGAACAACAAGGTGAAAGACCATCGACCCATGACGCATGGAGAAATTGCCATATCTTCCTCAAGCGACATGAAAGGTTAGTTATCATCTCCATGCTACGTTGATTTAATAAATCCAATTTCAGACTACATAAGAAATCTTTTACCATCCCTAGTAGAATGAAGAACTCTCTTGAATATCTTTTAGGTCCAATCGACCAACCTTTATCAGATTAGGTAGTATGGAAATTATGTGTGACTTTCATCAAAGTTTATTCCATTGTATTATCATTGACCTTATTCAGGTCTTATATAATTAGTAATGACCTTTATAGGCATCAATCTCTTCCATATTACACATGAGGATAATCATCCCCACATTACGTATGGAGATTATCATCCACTCAATACTATATGGATGGATTTCCATAAACTCTAAAAAGCATTGGAAAAGCCCCATGAACCTTCATCAAGTTCATTCAACCATATCTTCATGAACCTTCATTAGTTTCATTCGACCGTAGTCTCCTGACCTTTATCAGGTCAGGTAGAGTGAAGAGTCTCATGGACCTTCATCAAGTATATTGTAGTATGAGGAATTAACACCTCTTTGACCTTTCTTAGGTCTAGTAGAATCAGGAATGATGACCTTGGACTTTCATTAAGACCATTAGTTCCATTCGACAATAGTCTCGTAGAGTAGAGATGACCTTGATGACTTTCATCAAAGTCCATTCTATTGTAGCATCATGGACCTTCTTCAGGTCTAGTATAATGAGTGATGACCTTATTTGACCTTCATCAAGTCCATTCGAGAGTAGTCTCATTGACAGGTAGAGTAATAATTCATTTGGACTTTCATCAGGTTCATTCGACTATAGTTCTTTGGACTTTCATCAAGTCCATTCGACCGTAGTCTCATAAGTCATCATCAAGAGAATGAGTTATAACCTTGATAGACATTCATCAAGTCCATACGACAAATCCATTCGATAGTAGTCTCATGACCTTCATCGGGTCTTGTAGTATGAAGATTCTCATAGATATTCATTAGGTTCATTCGACTGTGCCTTGTGGACCTTCATCAGGTCCATTTGATAGTCCATTCGACAGTAGTATCATGGACCTTCATCAGAACTAGGAGTATGAGAATGAAAGACTCTCATAGACCTTCTTCAGGTCTAGTAGAGTAAAGATCCTCATTGACTCATATTAGATCATGTAGAATGAAGAATGAAGACCCCGTGGATCTTCATCATATACGGAGCATGTAGACTCCTATGTACCTACATCAGGTATAATGGAGTGTGTAGACTCCCATGTACCTTCATCAAGTATAGTGGAGTGTGTAAACTTCCTTGGACCTTTATCAGGTCATGTAAACTCTGATGTACTTTTTTCAAGTGTTGTAGAATGAAATCTTCTTAGACTTCCATCAGATCTAATATCTATAGACTCTCTTGTACCTTCATCAATATGTATGGTTGACTTAAGACATAAGACAAAGAAACATCCTCCATATGAGACTTCATTATCAACCTTCTGCCCAGTCGACACAACAGACAAGTAAATGATCTCTCATTGTTTCAGTCAAACAGTGTATGCTTCTTACATTGAAAAGCCAGTGACTAGTCACTCGACAAATCCTTCAGACGACAGGTATCAATGTTCTCCTTTCTTTACTTACCATGATTGTAGTTTTGAAATTTGCAAGCAATGTCATATGACATAGTTGAAGACCTGGACTACTCCTAGTCCAGACGACATTGAAGACTTCCCGTCGTATAGAGTGTACACTGAACCTTCATCTGGTTTAGTCGACTGGGAACATTCCCCATGGCTTATGTAGAGTCAAATGGAAGACCTGAACCTTCATCTGGTTCAGTGGACTGGGGACATCCCCCATGTCTAATGTCGAGTCAACATATGACCTTCATCTGGTCTAGGAAAATTTGAAGACTCCCCTGGTCTTTGACCAGTAGTATGGAGATTGTCATGACCTTCATCTGGTTCAGTCGACTGGGAACATGCCTCATTGACTCAAGTAGAGTCAAATAGAAGACATGGCCTTCATCTGGTCCATACGACATTGAAAACTCCTCTGGTCTTTAGACCCGTAGTATGAAGATTATCATGGCCTTCATCTTGATCAGTCGACTGGGAACATCCCCCATGGCTCATGGCGAGTCAAGTTCAACACATGACCTTCTTCAGGTCTAGAAAAATTTCAAGACTCCACTGGTTCTAGACTAGTAGTATGAAGGTTTCCTAACCTTCATCTGGTTCTGTCAACCGGGGACATCCCTCATACACTCATGTCGAGTCAAATAAAAACATGGACTTCCTACAGTCCATATGACAATGTAGTGTGAAAAAACTCTTGAACTTTCATCTGGTTTAGTCGACTGGAGACATTCCCATGGACTCATGTCGAGTCAAATGAAGACATAGACTTCCTACGGTCCATACGACAGTGTAATGTAAAATATGCATTGAACTTTCAGCAAGTTCAGTAGACTGTAGACATCCCCCATGTCTCATTTTGAGTCAAGTTCATGACAATGACATCATTTCGACCATACAACTTGAAAAGACTCTGCAGCTCTTCTATCATCACGAGTAGAAGACATTAAACCCAGATGATAAAAAAGGAAAGTATCTAGAATTCTGCATTCTTGACAAGTACTCTTACAAATCATGTTTCATACGACATGCATAAAATACTCTCTAAATCAAGAACTTCTTGACTTAGAGAGTATGAGACAAACTGTATGGGCTAAATTTGGGCCAAGGGAAAAATCATCATTTCATTTCACACCTAATACCAGGTGAGGGCCAAAGCGATAACCTAGCCCATTAAACATTAAATCATTTACAAAAGCAAATCCAACAGCTTAAGGACAAATCCCTTTAATTATTCACCGACTGTTTCTCTCTTTTCCTAAACACAATATATATTATCACATGCAAATATTCTTCATCATCGAAAGATGAAATCCAAAGCACATTGTGGGCTCCTTTGCCAGAAATGTCAGCATGTTGTAGGCTAATTGCCAGCTTCTATTACAGCTATAAAGTAATCTCTTTCAATTCTATAAAATGGGACATAACTCAGAGTTCTGAGGGGGCTTCTCGACATTGATCCAAGCTTCACTTCTCTCATACAAGCTTATGTTCTCTGACATAAGCTCTCTGAGCACCCCACTCCCTCAAACACTTATCACCGCCCTCACGGCAACCCAAAGAGTTGAAGGTAACATCAAACATTGCTTTCACATTTTACTTATTCACTGCTCATTTCATACTACTGACTTGGGCGTCGGAGTGCCCCCGGCACCCACCAGACCGGTGGGTAGTATACTCCTGCTCACTCTACCTTTGTTTTGCAGGATCGCTAGTGCCCCCAACCTACAAATTCTGATTGTGGACCTCGGCCGAAATCCAGCGTCCACAATTATTATTATTATTATTATTATTATTATTATTATATTATTATTATTATTATTATTATTATTATTATTATTATTATTATATTATTATTATTATTATTATGGTGGTTGGTGATAGTTTTTTAAGAATCAGACCAGTGATCGAATCGACGATCCAAAAAATTTAATGGGTTACTGTTTCGATTGGTTAAACCGTTCTAAAAAATCAATAAAACCGTATGACGTCATAAATAATTTTATTTAATTAAAAATTCAAAAATATTAATTTTTAAGTTTTGACTTTTAAAAAATGAATCGATCTGGCCCGGTTAGCCAATTTGAACTAATTTTGATCAAAAAAATTTATATTTGATCTGACCAATTTTACGATCGGTTCCTGATTCAACTAGTTGAACCGGCTACCCGATTTTAAAAACATTGTACAAGGTAGGAGAAGTAAATTTTCATCAAGTTCCATTTTTAAAAAATAAATTAGTATTTATTATTTATTTTTGTGGGAATTGTCAATTAACAGACGTTAGTTAAGAGTAGCAATGGGTCGGCCGGGTCCGGGATTATCAATAGAAATATTAGCTCGGGCTCAGGAAAAGTCCGGCCTGAGCGTCTGCTGAGCCGGGCCCGGGTCTGAGCTTTATCCGACCCGTTTTTTTAAAAAAAATTAAAAATATATAAATACAAAATACATTCACACTATATGCAAAGACAATTCACAAATAAATCAAAAATTTCATCGATAAACTAACAATCCAAATACTACCGACAAATACAAATATTACAAAATATATTTTTGATTTTCTGATACAGACAAAGGAAGAAGCGCGTGTAATAACAAAAGTCATGAAAGCGATTGGTAGTTATGGATTACCACAAAGAAGCCTATCCTGGCGGGAGACCCCATGGGGAAAAGAGAGGGCGACAGCTTGCACAGCACATGTTTCACACGCTTTTATTTGAATTTCAATAATTTCATGTGCTGCGCGTCAAATTCCACGTGTCTCCGTTTGACTGGGTCTCATTTAGTCGCTTTTTCTTAATCCTTTAGCCTCCGTGAGTGAACCACCGACCACCTTGTCGTATTATACACTATAAATGCTGTTACTGAGTCTTCAACTTCGGCGGCACGAATTGGTATTTCTTTATTGATGTGTGTTCTCATATAATAAATGATATATCTGTATTTTATCTGAATATAATTGTTTTTTTTTTTTAAATTATGGTAATTAAGTTTTTATTTAATAAAATATTAAAATTGTTTCAAGAGTTTTAAAAAAATATTATTATAAATTATCTTATTTAAGAGGGTATCAATTAATTTTTATAAAGTATGACTATCTAAATTATATGTGACTAAATCTTAATTATATTTTAATATAAATATACAAGTGATAAATGATTATTAAAAATTAAATACAGAATCCAAATTGAGAAGCAAGAGTTTAAACAAGAGTGATGCTACGAGATAAAATAGAGGTCTTTGCTAAGTTATGATATTTAATTTTTTTTTTTTTTTTAAAGAGATAATATTAAATAATTAAGAAGTGGAAGTGAGACATAAAGCAATGTCTTTTGTGTTACTTATGAGTACGAATAAGCTCTGCTAATGAGGATGTGGCACAACACAAGAAACACGTGAATGAGAGACGCCAAAAGTGGCTGTATACTAAGAATTGTGTGTGGACCCCCCCCCAACAAAAACAGAAAATAAAGAAAAAACGGACCTTTATTACAATAACCAAAATAAAATTGTTTTTCCCCCTCCCCTAACACTAACATGCCTCCTCCCTCATAAAAATGTCCTAGTTCGGTTTGGTCCGGTCCGGCTCGAGGTTAAAAAAATCATGGTCGAGTTTTAAATTGAGGGGTCCGGTTAGGGCTCGAGCCCAAACTGCCCTCAACTTAAAAATCTCGAGCCCGACCCGGACATGACTTAAAATAATAAATAAATATATATATATATATATATATAATTTTTTATATTAACAAAATCGGGCACGGGTAAAGTCTGACCCGAGCCCGAGACGGGCCTGTCCGTCCCGGTCCGGTAACAGCCTAAGCCGGACTTTTCCTGAGCTCGGAATTAAATTCTACTTGCCGAGTCCGGGCTGGGCTTATCAAAGCCCGACTCCCCCTTGCCCCGTTACAAGATGATTATATTATTCATTTTCTTTTAGATAAATTATAGTCTTTGTTTTAATTATGAAAAGTCACTTATTTTATTTAATAATTTAATAATTATTTTTTATCTCATTTATTTTTTCGTGTTTATTTATTAATTTAATTTAATTTTAATTTTTTATTAATTTATTTAACACTACTTATGTATAATAGAAAATATTCTCTTTTATATTAGTAATAATTTTTCATTTGTATATAGCATGCAAACAAACACTTTTTCCAAATAAAAAAGTCTCATACACAAATCTTATTTTAGTAATATTACAATAGTACATGTAATAATACATACAAAAAAATATGTACAAATATATAAAACACAAATTTTAATTTATATTGCCTCCAAAATCTCATCTTGACGAACTTTGTGATACACTCATTACTTCATACGGTAATATGATAAATAAAATAGAAACAATATAAATATAAAGAATATTAAATAAATAAAATCAAAAAAAAATTAAATAAATGAATTTAATTAATAAGATAAAAATAATAAAAAAATAAATTAACCAATAATTATATATATATAATTTAATAAAAGATGGATAATATTATAAGGGTCACGCTAACGAGTGTCATATAGACATTCATTAAGAATATATTTTTGAAAAATTTTAACATCATTTTTATGAGAAATGAAAAAAAAAATGTCAAAATTATTAATTAATTTTTATCTTTTTTCTCATAAAATTTTTCCTAAAATAAATTATTAACAAATATCCAAAAAATACGGTTAGTATTTCTCAAATTATTATAAATTGGGAAAGATTGGGGGTGTCAGGGGGAAGATATGATGATTAATTGAAGGGTGGAAGCAAGCAATTGTGGTGTGGATGAGCAGACACCCACGTGATTCACAAGCCACCCACCATTTTCCCTCTCTTTTGATTTTCCTTGTACCTTCCCATTTCTATTTTTTTAATACTCACATTTTTCCCACTTGCACTTTCAATTCCCCCACCTTCCAATCTGATTTCTCACGACCAACGGCACCAAATTTGATACTCCACCTCTTTTATCATGTCATTTCAATTCGAATATAATATCTTATGATTTCATGCGTTACATCTAAAATTTATTAAATATATTAGAAAAATTATGATATTGATCTGATTTTTCTATCTCGATTAATATTAATGAATATAGATTCAGGGATATAAGCGGAAAATAATTTCAAGTTCGTCTGAAAATCTGATTTATGGATAATACTTTCATAAAATTGGAGTTTGCTTTAATAAAAAAAAAAGTATATGAAGTTCAGCTCAGTTTATATATCTACTCCTAAAATAAAAGAAATTTATTTATATGACCTTATATGAAAAAATTTTGAACCTATTTGATAAAATATTCGAAAGGAAGATGGGGTAAAATGATTGGAAAGATTAGTTTATTATTCGATTTTCCTTCAAAAAAAAATTCATTGGTTTTTGAGACATACTACCAAACTTTTTACATAATTTATATATTGGTGTTAATTTCAATTCTGGTCCCAAAATAATAATTGTACCCTTATATAAACTCAAATAGTTTCATTATTTATATAAACAATAATTTGTACTGTTTATGTAAATAATGATATTAATATTATTTAAGTGTATCTCTATAGTTCGGCACACAATTAATCTGACATTGAAAAGAAAAACGTTGTAATAAGAATATTGACATTATTAATTGTAATTGATGACAAATGATTGATAAATTAATAAATAATTATAAACTTTGACGTCTGACTCGTCGAATTTTTTTAATGATAAGCCCCAATAAAGTTTGCTCAAATATATACCCACAGTCCCACAAGCCACAAGTGGATTCTCTCCTTTTTAGGCCACTTTAATGCTAAATATCATTTTTCATTTTCTTCGCCAGGAAAACGTGCTTGAAAACTAGGGATGTCAATTTGGGTCGGTATTTGTTTATTTTTTCGATTCGATTCGCTTTAAAAAGAATATGAGTTTGAAAAAATGAATTCGTTTAATAAATGTGTCAATTCGATTCGATTCGATTCATTTATTAAACGAATCGAATACAAATTTAAGTTCATTGATTCGTTTATTCGTTTAAGATTCGTTTTATTATTTTTATTTACTAGTTCTTGTTATTTTTCAATTAAGATTCGAGAAATTATGGCTAATTACCATATAAAAAGTAATATTTTCGATATTTTGTGATGTATTTTTAGTAAATATATTAATTACATATTTCATATGTATATATTTATGAAGAATTAATGTAAATCAAGTATGGTAATTATTTTATTAAATAATATTATGACTAAACGAATATTAGTATTCGATTCTTTTAATAAACGAATCGAATACGAATCATGATATTAGGATTCGTTTAATAAACGAATCGAATATGAATCCATCATATTTTAATTCGATTAGGATTCGATACAAATTCGATTCGTTGATTTGTTTTGCCACCCTTAATGAAACTTTCACGCTTAAAATTAAAAATATATGTTGATGGTGTTTTTCGGGCACTATGTCATTTAAGCAGCACGACAGGGGTAAAAGGGTAATTCCCTTATTGGTCCGGATCATTAATACCGACCCGACCACATGAGTCAGGGGCCGAGCACTTAAGATCGTTAACCCGACCACTTAAAGATTGGATGACCGGGCAATTATCAGGTCGACAGCAGCACTCTCAGTACAAAAAACTATTGTGACCGACCTCATGAAGGCCGACCATATAGCGAGGCGTGCTCCAGAAGATAACACCCTATCATTGTGGATAAGATGACAAGTTATCCTATTTTCATAAGGAAAACTGGTGAGTTAATATCCTAATAGGATAAATGAAGTAAATGTAGTTTTGATTAGGAATCCTTATGGGAAAAGGGAACAGTTTTGACTAGGAATCCTTATGGGAAATGAAATTGTTTCAACTAGGAAATTCTTGTACAAATAGGAATATGATTTCTTCACCATTATAAATAGGAGGGTAGAGTGAAGAGAAAGAGAAGAACAACAAAAAGTGAGAATAAGAGGAACAAGTTGAAGGTTAAAAGGGCATCAGAATCATCAAGCTATGACTTGTAAACACAAAAGAGATCCGAGAAACATATTTCAGTAATAAAAAGTATCATCCTGTTTGTGCCCGTGGACGTAGGTCGGACCAAGGTCCGCCGAACCACGTTAAATCTCCTTGTTGATTGGTGCATTTATCTCTCTTTTGCTAAGTTTGCTTTTGGTCCCCCATAACCAAACAAATTCACTATTGAGGGAGGATCGTCTCGGGAGTAATATTCCCATATTGCCCTGAGACCAAAATTCGTCGTAGACAGTTGGCGCCGTCTGTGGGGAAATGTTACAAAAAGCAGTTCGCGTAGTAAGACGATGGCAGAAGATGGAAATCACTGGTCGTCAGGGAGTTCAACAGCAGATTGGATGGAGAAGATGGAGGAAAATATGAAGACAAATAGGGAGGAAAATCAAATCCTTCTAAAATCCATGATGGACAAACTGGAGAGGATGGAAGAGACGAATAATGAGGGGCTTGAAGCCGGAGCCAGTCGGAAAAGAGGCGAAAAAACGGAAGGCAACAGATCCCAAAAAGGTGAGTAAGACATTTTTCTGTCTTAGGTTGACATTTGATTATGCTTTTTTATTATGGCTCACACAATAGTTTTGATATATGTTTTACGGCTCGGGTCTGCTCTTGTACCGCCGAGATCGATGTTTCTTTCCGGCTCGGGTCTGCTCTTGTACCGCCGAGACCGATGTTTCTTTCCGACTCGAGTCTGCTCTTGTACCGCCGAGACCGATGTTTCTTTCCGACTCGGGTCTGCTCTTGTACCGCCGAGATCGATGTTTCTTTCCGACTCGGGTCTGCTCTTGTACCGCCGAGATCGATGTTTCTTCCTGGCTCGGGTCTGCTCTTGTACCGCCGAGGCCGATGTTTATTCGGCTCGGGGCTGGATTTCGTTCCGCCGAGGCCGTTTGGTTATTCGGCTCGGGGCTGGATTTCGTTCCGCCGAGGCCGCTTGTTTATTCGGCTCGGGGTTGGATTTCGTTCCGCTGAGGCCACTTGTTTATTCGGCTCGGGGCTGGATTTCGTTCCGCCGAGACCGCTTGGATTACCTGGCTCGGGGCTGGATTCGTACCGCCAAGGCCACTTGGATTATTCGGCTCGGGGCTGGATTCGTTCCGCCGAGGCCACTTGTTTATTCGGCTCGGGGCTGGATTCGTTCCGCCGAGACCACTTGGATTACCTGGCTCGGGGCTGGATTCGTTCCGCCAAGGCCACTTGGATTACCTAGCTCGGGGCTGGATTCGTTCCCCCAAGGCCACTTGGATTACCTGGCTCGGGGCTGGATTCGTTCCGCCGAGGCCACTTGTTTATTCGGCTCGGGGCTGGATTCGTTCCGCCGAGGTCACTTGGTTTCTCTAAGCTCGGGGTCGGGTTACGTCCCACCGAGTCAGTTCTTTTGGCCTGGGGACGTGACAACCCCCCAGTGCCAGGTGTTCTTCTCAGCTCGGGGTCGGGTCATGTCCCACCAAGTCAGTCCTTTTGGTCTGGGGACGTAACATTCCCCCAGGGCCAAGTGTTCATCTCAGCTCGGGGTTGGGTTACGTCCCACCGAGTCCGTCCTTTTGGTCTGGGGACGTAACATTCCCCCAGGGCCAAGTGTTCATCTCAGCTCGGGGTCGGGTCGTGTCCCACCGAGTCCGTCCTTTTGGTCTGGGGACGTAACATTCCCCCAGGGCCAAGTGTTCATCTCAGCTCGGGGTTGGGTTACGTCCCACCGAGTCCGTCCTTTTGGTCTGGGGACGTAACATTCCCCCAGGGCCAAGTGTTCATCTCAGCTCGGGGTCGGGTCGTGTCCCACCGAGTCCGTCCTTTTGGTCTGGGGACGTAACATTCCCCCAGGGCCAAGTGTTCATCTCAGCTCGGGGTCGGGTTACGTCCCACCGAGTCCGCTTCTTTGGACTGGGGATGTAATATTCCCTCAGAGCCAAGTCTTTCTTTCAGCTCGGGGTCGGGTTACGTCCCACCGAGTCCGTCCTTTTGGTCTGGGGACGTAACATTCCCCCAGGGCCAAGTGTTCATCTCAGCTCGGGGTCGGGTCGTGTCCCACCGAGTCCGTCCTTTTGGTCTGGGGACGTAACATTCCCACAGGGCCAAGTGTTCATCTCAGCTCGGGGTTGGGTTACGTCCCACCGAGTCCGTCCTTTTGGTCTGGGGACGTAACATTCCCCCAGGGCCAAGTGTTCATCTCAGCTCGGGGTCGGGTCGTGTCCCACCGAGTCCGTCCTTTTGGTCTGGGGACGTAACATTCCCCCAGGGCCAAGTGTTCATCTCAGCTCGGGGTCGGGTTACGTCCCACCGAGTCCGCTTCTTTGGACTGGGGATGTAATATTCCCCCAGAGCCAAGTCTTTCTTTCAGCGGGGGTCGGGTTACGTCCCACCGAGTCCGTCCTTTTGGTCTGGGGACGTAACATTCCCCCAGGGCCAAGTGTTCATCTCAGCTCGGGGTCGGGTTACGTCCCACCGAGTCCGCTTCTTTGGACTGGGGATGTAATATTCCCCCAGAGCCAAGTCTTTCTTTCAGCTCGGGGTCGGGTTACGTCCCACCGAGTCGGCTTCTTTGGACTGGGGATGTAGCATTCCCCCAGAGCCAAGTCTTTCTTTCAGCTCGGGGTCGGGTTACGTCCCACCGAGTCGGCTTCTTTGGATTGGGGATGTAACATTCCCCCAGAACCAAGTCTTTCTTCAGCTCGGGGTCGGAATACGTCCCACCGAGAAACTTATCATCGGCATGGGATCGGAGCATCTCCCCATGGTCGGCCCTCTATTGGTCTGGGGAGGTGGTGACATTCCCCCAGAGCCAAATGTTCTTCTCAGCTCGGGGTCGGGTTACGTCCCACCGAGTCGATCGTCATCAGCATAAGGGCAAAACATTTTCTCCACGGGTAGATATCGAGATCCTCGTTGACTGAGCACATGAAGGTGGCAGGTGACCGGCGTAAACACACACGTATAACGCAAGCGTACGTATCGTTCAAGTAGTATAAAAAGTATCGATCCCACGAGGACTTAATACCTAAGTTATTAATTTTATGAGGTTAAATGATTACTAATATCTAACAGGTTGTTTAATTGATTTGAAATAGCGACGATTCTAAATTTAAAGACAATAAAATAAAATTGTTGGAAAGTAGATTTTAAGAAAATTCAATATTAAAAGCTATCTAGGGTTGTGATTTATTCCAATATTAATTAAAGATAAAGTGGTTATATAATAATTGGGTAATTTGTTGATTTATTAACCTGGAACACTAATGTATGTAAAAACATCTTCCGATGGTCAATTACAAATACCTAGTATAATCTAATTGAACCATATGTCTATGTCAACCAATTACCTAGATTCATTATGATTAAGTTCCAATTAAGACTACCCCCCCGACAGGTATATTCCTATCCTGTAAGGAAATCTATTGAAAGGGTTATCTATCCTTAAGGAAGATCGTGGGTTATTGAATCTAAGGTCTTAAACTTAAAATCCCTATGTCTAGTTCATTTTAAGTTTACCTAATCAATTTAATTAATGGCCTGTTAATTAAAGAGCATTGAGATTAAGACTCAATAAATAAATCTTTATATTACCCAAATTATAATCTAACCCTTATAAACCCGTGACATTGAATTTCATCACAACCCTAGATACTAACTTAGTTATTACACATAGCTAGGGCTGGTAAAAACTTGAAAATAAAAGACATAAAATGCTGAAAAATAATTGCGTTAAATAAATACTGAAAAGTAAAAATACAATAAAATAAAATGCTAAGGTAAAAGGAATTACTTTTACTATTACAATTTAGAAATCTCCCAATAAAATAATATATAAACTTGTGATATTATTTAACCAACCGACCAATCTGGCGGTATCCTGATTAAGTCCAATTAAGTCCAACCAGCCATATAGGCGGTAATATTTGTCCATAAACCAGCCATAAAGGCGGTACCAAATAAATTTATTAACCGACCAATCTGGCGGTATCCTTTATTAATCAGGTTTAAACCAACAGAAATTAATATACCAACCGACCAATATAGCGGTTTCCTTGATTAAGTCAGGTTTAAACCAGATTAAATAAATTTATTAACCGACCAATCTGGCGGTATCATTGATTAATCAGGTTCAAACCAACAGAAAATAAATATACCAACCGACCAATATAGCGGTTTCCTTGATTAAGTCAGGTTTAAACCAGATTAAAAAAATTTCCCAACCGACCAATATAGCGGTATCATTTATTAATCAGTATTTTAATTAGTAAATATTTATTTTTAAGGGAGATTAAACTAAAGAGCAACAGTAAAAGAATTACCTTTCACCTTAGCTGGAGGAATTACCTCATCATGGTAAATAGTAAAACTGTAAAAAAAATAAAGAAAGTAAACTTATTATTATTACAAAAAGTAATTAAAATTAAATTACAAAAGTAAAAAAATTAAAAACTAAATTTTTTTTAGAGAGAGAAACTCTCTTTACACGTAATTTGAAGAGAGAGAATAACAACTGAAAAATGAAAATTCGCGCTGGTATTTATAGGAAAATTTTTCACTGTTCGGGCGTCGCGACGCCAAGGTCCTCAGCGTCGCGACGCTGGATTTGTCGACGTGGCACAATGAGAAGGCAACACGTAGCAAGGCGGCTGACTGTTCACGCGACACGTGTCAAGGCGGCTAATTCTCAATTATTGTGATGACGTCATTGATGACGTCATGCTGACGCGGCGACGACGTGGCGATGACGTGGCATGACGTGGCGTGGCGGCTGACTGTTCACTTGTCGGCACAATAGGATGGCGACACGTGGCGACACGTGTCAAGTTGTGATTGGCTGTGGCTGACGTGGCAAGTTGACTAGGTTGACCTGCTGACGTGGACGATGATGTGGCATGACACATGGCAAAGTTGACTCGTTGACCGCTGAGGTGGCTGATGACTAGGCGACATGTGTCAAGTCTGAGTGTCGGCAGCATATGATGTTGACACGTGGCACGGCGCACGTTAGCAGATTGGATGTGATGGTGACACGTGGCACAGCGCATGTTAGCAAAGTCAAACTTCTCAAATTGTGACATGTTGACCCGGCGCACTTTAGCAGATTCGGCGCATGCTGGGCGTCGCGACGCGGAAGGTCTGGGCGGCGCGACGCTGGAAATTACCAAAATGCCCTTTTTCGCCAATTTTCACTGTTTTGCTCCAAATCACCTCCAGAATGTCCTGAAACTTTATTTATCTACAAAATAACACAAAACACATCAAAACATTCACAAAACTCAAGAAACAATACAAAATATTAGGTTAAATGAGTGGGAAATAGTGATATAAATACCACTCATCAGCAGGAATGACCAGATTTGCAGCCAATGCGTTTTTTCTCTGTGATTTCTGGAGCGACCACCAGCAAGGCGATCAGCACACCATCTTTTTATAGTTCCCGGCACCAACTTGTATACTCGTTGGAACCGAGAACTAGGGGACAGATGTTGATGGTGTTTTTCGGGCACTATGTCATTTAAGCAGCACGACAGGGGTAAAAGGGTAATTCCCTTATTGGTCCGGATCATTAATACCGACCCGACCACATGAGTCAGGGGCCGAGCACTTAAGATCGTTAACCCGACCACTTAAAGATTGGATGACCGGGCAATTATCAGGTCGACAGCAGCACTCTCAGTACAAAAAACTATTGTGACCGACCTCATGAAGGCCGACCATATAGCGAGGCGTGCTCCAGAAGATAACACCCTATCATTGTGGATAAGATGACAAGTTATCCTATTTTCATAAGGAAAACTGGTGAGTTAATATCCTAATAGGATAAATGAAGTAAATGTAGTTTTGATTAGGAATCCTTATGGGAAAAGGAACAGTTTTGACTAGGAATCCTTATGGGAAATGAAATTGTTTCAACTAGGAAATTCTTGTACAAATAGGAATATGATTTCTTCACCATTATAAATAGGAGGGTAGAGTGAAGAGAAAGAGAAGAACAACAAAAAGTGAGAATAAGAGGAACAAGTTGAAGGTTAAAAGTGGGCATCAGAATCATCAAGCTATGACTTGTAAACACAAAAGAGATCCGAGAAACATATTTCAGTAATAAAAAGTATCATCCTGTTTGTGCCCGTGGACGTAGGTCGGACCAAGGTCCGCCGAACCACGTTAAATCTCCTTGTTGATTGGTGCATTTATCTCTCTTTTGCTAAGTTTGCTTTTGGTCCCCCATAACCAAACAAATTCACTATTGAGGGAGGATCGTCTCGGGAGTAATATTCCCATATTGCCCTGAGACAAAAATCCGTCGTCAACAATATACCTACAGAACAATATATTTTATTTTATTAAAACCTTTGATAAAATTCTACCAATTTTTTTTTTTTTTGAATAGATAAAATTCTACCAATTTGGTTCCCAGACCCAGTACAAATAGGAAATTTGAAAAAAAAAAAACGAAAATCGAAATTAAATTTTTTTTCAGTCAAATCTGCAGCCCACGTGCTAAATAAATAAATATTCTGATTAATGCTGGAAGGGGCTCCGGTAATTATATTTATTTTTATTGAATCTTCTGGGTGCCCATATCAAACAATAAATTAATAAATGGTTATTTACGTTTTACTACTAAAGTTGTTATAAAATAACAATTGGGTACTATGAATATTAACATATTACATTTTAATACTAAATTTATATAAAATTTAACATTTTACTAATTTTCCATACAAACTGTTAGTTGACCGTCAGTTGATCATGACATTATGCTGACATCGTAATGATAAAAGAATCTTAACCCACAAATTATTATAAATTATAAATATTCTAAAAAAAAAGGGTAATTTTATAATTACCAAAGGAAGAACAAAAATAAAAAGTAAAAAAGATATTGACAATACGATTACTAATTGTCTTTATTGTTCTCCTCCACTGTCAAGAATATAATTGAATAAAGAATTAATGATTTTTGAGTACATCTCATTTATTATTATACTTTAAAGTATTTTAGATATTATGAGAATGTTAATTATTAAATTATTTTGATAAATTAAATTTTTTTTATTTTTTTGGGTTTTATGGACTGTTTAGAAACTAAAGTTGTTGACGGCTGATTTTGGTCTCAGTGTAATATTGGAATATCACTCCCGAGGAAATCCTCCCTCAATAGTGAATTTGTTTGGTTATGGGGGACCAAATGCAAATTTAGCGAAAAACAGATAAACACACTAAACAACAAGGGGATTTAACGTGGTTCGGCGGATTTGGATCCGACCTACGTCCACGGACACAAAAAGGATGGTACTTTTATTACTCAAACACTCTTCTCAGATCTCTACAAGTCAGAGCTTGAAGATTCAGATCACTAGTTTTGTTGGTGATCTTGTGATTTTTTGGATCCTTTTTACACATACTATGCTCTCCTATTTATAGTAATACAGAAATCAGACTCCTATTTGCATGAGAAATCCTAGTTGAACTTAGTCTCTTCTCCTTGCAATGATTCATAGCCTGATGTTCCCTTCTATTTTCTTCTTCCTTTTCGGATTCTGACTCCATCTCCTTGTGAAAGTAGGATAACTCGCTTATCTTATCCGTTAGAATAGAGTGTCGTCATCTTGATCGCGTCTCACCGTCTGGTCGGTTTTTATGTGGTCGGTCATGACAGTCTTTTATGCTGAGAATGTTCCTGCCGACCTGATTGTGCTCGGTCATACGAACCAAAGTGGTCGGTCTTCACATGTTGTGGTCGGGTCGGTTTCTGATGATCTCAACCAGCCAGGAATTTACCCTTTTGCCCAATCGTGTTGTCTTTAAATACCATGTGCATGAAAACACCATCAACATCTGTCCCCTAGTTCTCGGTTCCAACAAGCGTGCAAGTTGGTGCCGGGAACTATACAAAGAAGGTGTTTCTTGACTTGCTCTGTTGGAGGTCGGTCTTGGGTCGAGGAGTGTTTTGTCGCCTCTTTTTAAGCGTTTCGTCTCGAGACATGCAATCAGTCACGTCCGTTTAAATGCCTATCAAATCAACTTAGGGTTTCTTCTTATTTCGACACTTGTCAAACATCCGACGGGTTCCCGCCAAAAGAGGGGACGAATCGACCGTGCAGAGGCGTCTTTACAGTGGGCTGATCTCAACCGTCTGTTTGAACTTGGGAGACCCCTTTTGCAGTCGACACTTGGCGTTCATCCGGGTTCTTCCTTTAGATCCAATGGTCACGAGCGTCTTTGCCATGACTATAAGAGGATGAGGCTTTCACTGTTCAATCTTTTTCGGCAATTTCTTCTTCTTTTCTGCAAATATCTCTGTGATTTGCCTGACTTCACGCTTTCGAAGTTCAACCGTGGTCTTTTTCTTCCTCCGTGTTGTGAAAATAAGGAACGGGCACACCCGCACTGAACAACCTTCTGCCTTTTCTGAGAAGAACAAGTAAGTCTTCTGAACGACTTCTGCCTTTTGTTTTTTACGAATCTGTGTTTGCTAGGAAAAGATTTATGGTTTGCTGGGTTCTGCTTTAGGGCACTTTTAGAGACCACCTGCTTTAGTTTAACATGGAAACCGTGGGTAGTTTCTTTTTGGTCGTAGATTGACTTCTCCTTCCTTCTCTGTTTTTCTGTGGGTGTCAGGGATCTCTGACAGCAATTCCTCCCCCGAAAAGCCTGCTAATATCTCGGGTCCCCCTGCTGAGGAGCTCTCCTCGGGCTCGGGGGCACCTAGTGTAGAAGACATTGACACTACCCCAACTCCTTCTGAGATTGAACAAGACTCCTACCATCAGAGGGTTCCTCGGAAGGACCCAGAGCCCGGTGAACTTGGGTCGTCGGCTCTGGATATGAATCGTCCCTCCAAAATAACCGAGGATGATCTCGCGCTGTTGCGGCAACGATACGACATCCCAATAGATATAGCCCTTGAAGTTCCCGGCCCAATGGATCGTGCTAGTCAACTGATGAGGGCTCGGTGGCACTTCTTCCTGTCTTTTTTGAGTGTGGGCTACGGCTGCCGATGCAACGTTATTTTGCTTGGATGCTGGCCGAGATGGAGATTGCCCCTTGCCAATTGAGCTTGAATAGCTGGAGGATTCTGGCCGGCATATATGTGGTCTGGCACCGGGCAGGTTTAGGTGTACCTTGCTTGGAAGAGGTGAAGAGGTTATACCGTTTGAAGTCTAACCCAAAGACTCACTACGGTTGGTATTACCTCTCTGCTTACGATAGCTCGTCCAACCTTGTCCAGAAACTCCCCGACTCCAACAAGAACTTTAAAGACCTTTGGTTCTGGGCTACTGGGGACTGGGGTCGGGTCCTGAGATCGTTTGAGGAGGACGTCTCGGTTCCGGACATTTTCAGGGCTGGAGGTTAGGAGTTTAATACCCCTTTTTCTTGCTTTATTCCCGTTCTTAGTTTTTAGGTTCTGACTTCTCTGGTTCCTCCCAGCTTGTTGGCGAGATGCTCCAAAGGTTTCTCGTCAGGTTCGGAGGCGGGTAGGCTGGGCTCGGGGGTATGCTGCCCACTGGAGGAAATTGGTCAATGATGCGGCCTTTGTTGAGTCAGGCCTTACTCGGACCGTCCCTCCGGAAGTCTCGGGTTGGATAGGTAGGTGTCCGATGGCTGTTTTGATGATCTTCCCTGTTTGTTTTATCATGTTTGATATCTTTGTTATATGCTCGGGTCCTGATTTCCCTTCTTCCCCTTTTTTTGTAGGCATGTCGAAGAGGCCTAAGTTTCTTGAGAAGTTGGCCGGTACCATGAAGAAAGCCGGTCATGCTGAAACGGGAACTTCCCGGGCACGACCTGATTCTGCAGGGGCTGAGAGGGCGTCTCAAGGGAGAGTTCAACCGGCTGCTCGTGATCTATCTTCTCCTGGTGCACAATCATCGGGGTCTGCTCGTCTCACTAGTCCGCCGAAGCCCTTGAGGAAAAGGAGGCGTCAATTTGGGGCCGAGGAGACCGAGCTGGTCCAAGAGGAGAAGGAAGATCCTGTCCCGGGCAAGAGAAAAAGACGCTCGCCGGGGCAAAAATCATTTGTGGGCTCCTCAAAAAAGCGAAAGGGTTCTGTAACCCTCGGGGTGGATGACCTGGGAGAAAACATCCGGGAGGCCACTTCCCATTTAGTGCCGCCTTCAATGAATTGGCCGAGGTGATTCCTCCTGAGGAGGTCTCGAGGTATGAGGATATCTCGCCCGAGGCTGTGATCACCGAGATGAGCTCTCAGATGGCAAAGGTAGTTCTATTCTCTTTTCTTTTCTGACTTCGGTTCTCGGTTTTCTTCATATCGTATCATGACTTCTTTGTTTTTGTGCAGGCCACTTACCTTATGGCGAAGAACAAGGACCTTCTTTTGAGCCTATTGTCCGATGGCGGTCAGGCCCAGAGACTTCAGAATCGTCTTACAGAGACAGAACCAAGCTGGCCGACCGGGAGGGGGTGATTCAAAACCTTGAGTTGACTGCCATCGAGAACTTCAAAGTTAACAAGGCTCTTAAGGCTGCGGCTGCGCTGGAGCGAAAACTTGCTGACAACGCTCGGGAGGATTTGAAGACCGCCCAATCTGAAATTGGTGTTTTGAAGGCCAAGGTGGCCAGTGCTGAAACCAAGTTGAAGGCCAATGAAGAGCAAATGGCGCGGGCTCGGGATGATCTTGTGAGGAAAGAAACCGAGCTTAAGGAAAGAGAGGCCGACCTTGAGGCCGAGGCCGAGAAGGAGGCTATCCGCCTAGAGGGAGTTGGTGACTGCGCCGAACTGATACCGATGGTGTTGCCGAGTCTGAACATGGATCCTATATATGCGGCCATCAGTTCTGTAAAGGGGAGATCTCCGAGGAGGAGTTCCGGAAGTGGCTCCATCCCCCTACCGAGGAGGTGATAGATCCTGCCCCGGTTTCGATCGTTCCGGCTTTTGAGGCTCCCCATGAGGGACGACCTGAGGTTTCTGTCGCAGGCGAGGACTGCCTTGAGATCCCTCCTCCCGTCCATGAAGTAGAGGTCTGCCGTGCAGCCGGGGATGAATCAGCTGTTCCTCCTCCCGAGATCGAGCCAATCCTCCCGCCGTCTGAGCCAGTTGAGGAAGAAGTTCTTGCCCCTGTGCGGGCTGAATGAGAAAGGGTAACCCAACCGGGGCCCTATGTACACTTTACTTTTTGTAAACAAACTTTAAGTTGTACTTTGACTTACATATATATATATATATATATATATATATTATGTTTATTTCGTGTCTCTCTCCATTTTTTTTTTTTTGTCCGAACAATATGAGAACAATATGAGATCTTCAGGGGTCATCATGAACTGAAGGGGTATAACCTGACCCCGAGCTGGGGAACGGACTTCGATTCTGGGGGAATGTTTCCTCCCCAAATCGAAGGAGTTTGATCCGGTGGGACGTAACCCGACCCCGAGCTGAGTGAAAGTCTTGGGTTCTGGGGGAATGTTACCTCCCCAAACCGAAAGAGTTCGACTCGGTGGGACGTAACCCGACCCCGAGCTGAGTGAGACGTTTGGGTTCTGGGGGCATGTTACCTCCCCAGCCAAACGAAGGCCGGCCTGGGGGAATGCTACCTCCCCAGTCCGAAGCAACCGACTCGGTGGGACATAACCCGACCCCGAGCTGTATGAAAGACTTGGACCTGGGGGAATGTTACCTCCCCAGTCCAAAGAAACCGACTCGGTGGGACGTAACCCGACCCCGAGCTGTGTGAGACTTGGCTCTGGGGGAATGTTACCTCCCCAAACCGAAAGAGTTTGATTCGGTGGGACGTAACCCGACCCCGAGCTGAATGAGACGTTTGGGTTCTGGGGGCATGTTACCTCCCCAAACCGAACGAAGGCCGGCCTGGGGGAATGCTACCTCCCCAGTCCGAAGCAACCGACTCGGTGGGACATAACCCGACCCCGAGCTGTGTGAAAGACTTGGACCTGGGGGAATGTTACCTCCCCAGTCCAAAGAAACCGACTCAGTGGGACATAACCCGACCCCGAGCTCAATAAATAGGTGGCATCGGCGGAACGAATCCAGCCCCGAGCCAGGTAATCCAAGTGGCCTCGGCGGAACGAATCCAGCCCCGAGCCGAATAAATTTTGGGATTTGTACAGAAGGGAAGTGAATCAACCTCTTGAAGTCCTGCCAAATCCGGCATGGCGTCCCTCTGCCAGACCGGCGAAAAATAAAAAACAAGTTGAAATAAAAATAAAAAGCCGGGGGTGACTTAGCACCTATCCCATGAAAACGTTTTTTTTTTTTTTTGCAAAAAGAATAACAACACGGATGCCTCAAAACAGCGTCCTGCCCGAGGTCTCCAAAACACAATTCTGAATCTTTCAATTCAGCGTCCCGGCGAACCAGGATTCGGATCAAAAAGAGCGTTTGATTGGTAAGGGCACATCTTCTACACGTCGGTCCACTGGGGAGCCTGTGTATTTCATGAGGGCTCCTCCTTTCCACGCTGGAGTAGGCACACGCTACCGGGGCTCAACGCATCCCCGTGCTGTGCCTCTCACGGATCCGAGTGATGAATGGATCAAAGAGTGTCCGGGACGCTAAGGGCATATCCCTCCTTAGGTCCGGTATCACTGGAGCTAGCAATCGTCACGGGGGCCTCGTCACTCCCCGTGCTATGCTTTCCCACGGATCCATTACATCGAGTAAATGAGGATCAAAAAGTGTTCGACACATTAAGGGCATATTCCTCCTTATGTTCGGTAACACTGGAGTAAGCAATCGCCACGGGGGTATCATCCCTCCCCGTGCTATGCTTCTCACGGATCCTATGCGTCGAGTATGTCCCTAAGGACCCCGAGCTGAGGAGGCACTTGGACCTGGGGGAATGTACGTCCCCAGTCCGAAGGGCTGACTCGGTGGACGTGCCGACCCCGAGCTGAGAAGGCACTTGGACCTGGGGAAATGTTACGTCCCGAGTCGAAGGGCTGACTCGGTGGACGCGCCCGACCCCGAGCTGAGAGAGAAAGCTTGGACCTGTGGAATGGGGGAATATTACGTCTCCAGTCCGAAGGGCTGACTCGGTGGGACGTGCCCGACCCCGAGCTGAGAAAGGCACTTGGATCTGGGGGAATGTTACGTCCCCAGTCCGAAGGGCTGACTCGGTGGGACGCGCCCGACCCCGAGCTGAGAAGGCACTTGGACCTGGGGGAATGTTTCGTCCCCAGTCCGAAGGGCTGACTCGGTGGGACGTGCCCGACCCCGAGCTGATGGTTGAAACGGTTTTGGCGCCTAACTGTTTTATGTAGTGGGCGTCGAGTATGCCCCCTGTTTTTGTATATGGCTTTCAATTTTGTTTCAAGAAAGCGGATGAAAAATATTTTATTCATATTTGGGGACATACTGTCCTCCTTACAGTTTATTCTGTGTGATACTTCGAGAGAAAACTTTATATTTGGTTCATTGGTGGGTATTGTTCGATACCGACCGACCATATTGTAATCTCGGGGCCTGTTCCGTAAAGTTCTATCTCCTCGGTTTCCTCAGCTGTAGTGAGTCGATCACTTTTTGTTTGGCCAGGTGCCTGGGCCTCTGTCTTCTTCTTCTTCTCCCTGGTTCCTTTGTCGTTTTCGACCATCTTCTGTGATGCATAGAGTTTCTCGTGAGAGAGTTGTGAAGCAGCTGCGAGCTGTTTTCTTGGCTTCCGCACACAATTCCAATCCCTTCGAGAGGGGAAATTTCAGTTTTAGGTGGTAGCAGGACATCGCGGCTTTCGTTTTCATCATGAAGGGTCTCCCGACGATGGCTTGGTAACTGCTCATGCAGTCTACTACAGTGAAGTCTGTCATGATCGTCCGGGTCCGGGGATGTGTCCCGACAGTTATTGCCAACTGTATTCTTCCTAGTGGGATAACGGCTGCTCCTCCGAAACCGTATAAGGGAGTGCTATCGTCGGTAAGGGTTGCATATTCTACCCCTAGGTTGTCCAGTGCTTCTCTGGAAATTATATCAACTGCGCTCCCGGGGTCCACTAGGATTCTGTCTACTTCCGACCTGCTGATGACTGCCTTGATTATCAATGCATCGTCATGAGGGAAACTTACTCCTCGGGTATCCTCATCGGCGAACATTATTGGTACCGACCGGCCTCCCGGTAGCCCTGTGCCCTGCTCTGTTTCTAAAACATCTGGTCCTCGGGTTCTGCTGTAATCTTTCCTTGACCGGTTAGAGTTTCCGGCCAGTGTTCTTCCTCCTGCGATGATATTGATTTGGCGACCACGTGCTATTTGTCTGGCTGTCATGACCTCGTGGTCAATGTATTTGTTGAGATACCCGTTTCGTGCTAGATCTTCCATTTGTTCTCGAAGATCTTTACATCCGTCTGTTGCATGTCCTTTGGAGTTGTGGTGTACACAATAAGCCTTTTGGTTTCTTTTGTCCGGGGGAATCTCCTTTGGTCGGGTTCCACTAAGAGGCCTTTCCCCTGGATCTCCATGACAATTTGCCATAATGGTTTCTTTAGGGGAATGTATGCATCTTCCCCGACCACATGGTTCACTAGGGTCGGCGCCCTTCTCTCTTGATTGTCCCCGGTGCAATGGTTTGAACTCCTTGTGCTTCGGGAGCGGTCTTCTGGATTCTCTTTCTGTTCGGCGGGGGGCACCCTCCCTTGCGGTTCTTTCTCTAATGGTGTTCCCTTTCGGGATACTTTTTCCTCGTTCTCCAACAAAACGAATTTCCGGGCTACCTCCAGCGGCGGTGGCGTAGTTCGGGGTGTCTTGGATCCTTAGATGGGTCCATAGCCTTCCGACCTTCAAGGCTCCCTTCAAGCTTTCCAGGGCCTCGGGGGATTCATACCCTCCGACTTCGAGTACCATATATGGTATCTTTCAATAAATATCTTCAGAGGTTCGTCTTCTCCTTGCTTCATAAGTCTTAATTCTCCAATCGTTTTTTGGGAACGCTAGCCCCTTTAAAGTGTCGAATGAACGACTTCTTAAGTTGTGTGAAGCCTCTGATGCTCCCCGGAGCCAAGCTGTACCATAGGATGGCGGGTCCACTTAAAGTTAGGGGGAATACTTGCAGATGGCATCTCTTACTACTCCCTGGACTTCCATCAACAAGACAAAACTTTCGATGTGTGATTTCGGGTCAGAGTGGCCTTTGTATGGTGCCATGGTCGGCATGCTGAATCGCTTTGGGAATCTTGCCGACCTTATTTTTTCCGCGAGGGGAGATTCATCTTTGCCG
Organism: Zanthoxylum bungeanum; assembly: GCA_019454045.1. Lineage (NCBI taxonomy): Eukaryota > Viridiplantae > Streptophyta > Magnoliopsida > Sapindales > Rutaceae > Zanthoxylum > Zanthoxylum bungeanum. The sequence continues at coordinate 286,726 of SKCR01029780.1, forward strand.
TCTGGACATCCCCTCTGTTTGCATTGGGACATACTCCCCATTTGATCAGCTCCTCCCGTAACCAAGATCTCATGTTGCATCTTTGGTTCTACTCTGCCTCATGTGGTCTTCTTTCTTTCTGTTATCCCGGGGGAGGTGCTTCTCGTGGCCTTCTCGTATCTTCTTCGTTATATTCTGTCTCCTTTCGCCGGGTGTTGCTAAGGCTATCATAGGAGGGGTCTGGTGATTTGTCACTCTCTTCCTCCCATGTGTCCTCGGTCCGGGAATCTCCCTGGACCACTACAGATCTCACCCTGTAAGGGTCTCTCCTCGGGGTCTGTCGTCCTCACTTATATCGACAAAATCTTTCCTTCTGCTATGTCGTTCCTTCGTCGGCTAGTCCCGGCCTCGAATTTTCCATTGTGTGCTCCTTCTATCCTTTCCAACCGTCTACTATGGTTTTTAGCAGAGTTTGGCTTTCCTCCCTTTCTTTCCTAAGGTTCTCCTCAATCTTCTCCATCCAATCTGCAGCCGAGCTCCCTGATGGTTGGTGGCTTCCGTCTTCCGCCATTGTCTCACTACGCGAGTTGCTTTTTGTTGAGTTCCCCACAGACGGCGCCAACTGTTGACGGCTGATTTTGGTCTCAGGGTAATATTGGAATATCACTCCGCGAGGAAATCCTCCCTCAATAGTGAATTTGTTTGGTTATGGGGGACCAAGGCAAATTTAGCGAAAAACAGATAAACACACTAAACAACAAGGGGATTTAACGTGGTTCGGTGGTTGGATCCGACCTACGTCCACGGACACAAAAAGGATGGTACTTTTATTACTCAAACACTCTTCTCAGATCTCTACAAGTCAGAGCTTGAAGATTGAAGATTCAGATCACTAGTTTTTGTTGGTGATCTTGTGATTTTTTGGATCCCTTTTACACATACTATGCTCTCCTATTTATAGTAATACAGAAATCAGACTCCTATTTGTATGAAAATCCTAGTTGAACTTAGTCTCTTCTCCTTGCAAGGATTCCTAGCCTGATGTTCCATTCTCTTTTCTTCTTCCTTTTCAGATTCTGACTCCATCTCCTTGTGAAAGTAGGATAACTCGCTTATCTTCCGTTAGAATAGAGTGTCGTCATCTTGAACGCGTCTCACCGTCTGGTCGGTTTTTATGTGGTCGGTCATGACAGTCTTTTATGCTGAGAATGTTCCTGCCGACCTGATTGTGCTCGGTCATACAAACTCAAGTGGTCGGTCTTCACATGTTGTGGTCGGGTCGGTTTCTGATGATCTCAACCAGCCAGGAATTTACCATTTTGCCCATATCGTGCTGTCTTTAAATACCATAGTGCCTGAAAACCACCATCAACAAAAGTATTTTTATAAATGTGATTGTTGATTGCATTTCTTTTATTGTTATAATAAGATTTAGATATGTTTTTAAATGGTATAATTGTAATTTTTACTTTTATTTTATTTTGAGGATAAAATAATATTTTTAAAAGTCAACTGACGGTCAAGTAACGGTTTAGATGAAAAAATAGTAAAATATTAAATTTTATATAAGTTTAATATTAAACTGTAATATGTTAATATACATAGTACATCGTTGTTATTTTATAATAACTTTAATAGTAAAATGTAAATAACCTAATAGTAAACATCAAAGAGTATCAGTAATTAATTGGTATTTATTGTAATTTGTCCATTTACACTTTACAGTTGACATGGAGAGTAGTGTAAAATAATAATAGACCAGTCTTGGTTTTCAATATAAACGTGGGTCGGCCAGAACCACGAATTTTGTGGACTGATATAGTATTTTAATTTAATGAAAGGTTCTTTGTTTTTAATCGAGTGATAAGATAAATTTCTTTAATTATTTTAGTTTTATTTATATATTAAAATGAAGCGGCCCCCGTTAAAAGATGATTATTCTTTTATGATTTAAAAGTAACATCTATTTATAATTGATTCATTTAAATTATTAATTTCTTACTTTCAATGTTGTGGGGTTTGCGTAAATTTGCAGCAATTCTTTCAATATTTCAATATTTATTTTTTAAAATTTAACCAAACAAAATTCAAACAAACATTGGGCCAATGCATCTTTATAGTAGCATTATAACACAATCCAAATCAAACCCAGCTCACGGCCCAAGTTGCAACCTTAATGGGCCAATACGTTTTTCCTTTTTGACTAAATAAATAAGGTCATCAAACTTTTCTAAAAGTACCCTTAAATTTATTAGCCCTCGCTTTTTTAATAATTTCTTTTATTTATATGATTACCCTAATTTTCAATTTTTTAACTGCTTTTATTCAAGTTTTCAATTGTCTTTTTCAAAACCAAATTTTCAAATAATTTTACAATTAGAGGGGTCAACTAAAAAATTTGTAATTTTTAAACAGCCCTTATTCAACATATGGGTTAAATATGCCATATGTTGTTGTGGAAAAAAATATTTTTAAGTGGCTGCTGACTGACTAATCTTAATTTGAAAATAAAATGAAAGATTTTCAAACATAAGATAGAAGAACAAAAATATTTTGTTCTTGTTGACGGCGTATTTTGGTCTCAGGGCAATATGAGAATATTACTCCCGAGATAATCCTCCCTCAATAGTGAATTTGTTTGGTTATGGGGGACCAAATGCAAATTTAGCAAAAGACAGATAAATACGCCTAATCGACAAGGAGATTTAACGTGGTTCGGTGGATTTAGATCCGACCTACGTCCACGGACACAAACAAGATGATATATTTTTATTACTCAAACACGCTTTTCAGATCTCTTTTTGTTTTTTACAAGTCAGAGCTTGGTGATTCTGATCCTGATATTGGTCTCTTTTTTATTCTCCTCCTACACTCACTCTACCCTTTTATTTATAATGGTGAAGAAATCAGATTCCTATTTGTACAAGAATTCCCAGTTGGAGATGGTTTCTTTTTCCTATAAGGATTCCTAGTCAAAAACTACATTTACTTCCTTTATCATATTAGGACATTGACTTACTAGTTTACCCCATGAAAGTATGATAACTTATTATATTATCTTGTATGGATAAAAATATTATCTTCCCGAACAAGTCTTGGCCTATGCTTGGTTTTCACGAGGTCGGTCTTCATGTGGTCGGTCATAATAGTCTTTTATACTGAGAATGCTGCTGTCGACCTGATAATTGCCCGGTCATCTTGAACTCAAGTGCTCGGTCACTAACCGTAAAGTTCTCAGCCCCTTACTGTTTAACTCTTTAGTGGTCGGGTCATAATAGTCTTTTGTACTGAGAATACTGCTGTCGACCTGATAATTGCCCGGTCATCTTGAACTCAAGTGCTCAGTCACTAACCGTAAAGTTCCCGGCCCCTTACTGTTGACTCTTTAGTGGTCGGGTCGGTATCAATAATCTTGACTGAGAAGTGAATTACCTTTTTTACCCATGTCGTGCTGCTTAAATAACATAGTGCCTGAAAACACCATCAACATATGTCCCCTAGTTCTCGGTTCCAACGAGTATGCAAGTTGGTGCCGGGAACTATATAAAGATGGTGTGCTGGTGGTCGCTCCAGAAATCACAGAGAAATTGCATTCGCCATCAACTAAGTCTTCTGTTTCTATCTTCATATCCTCGGTTATTGGAGATGCTGATCCTATTCAGAACGATTCTCCACCTCAAAGTAAATTGCTTACTTGGGTCGTTCCATCAAGAGATGAAGTTCCTCTTATTGTCCAAACTAAGAATGACTCCTCCTCTGTAATATCTGTACCAGAGATTTAGAGGTCCTGACCCCTGACTAATCCAATCTTGATTGTGAGGAGAAAATTTTGCCTCTGAGCTAACGATGATGTGCTCGGTGGCATGTGATCCCGTCTCGAGCTGTGAGAGATGCTCGGACATGGGGGAATGTTACGTCCTCAGTCCGAAGGACTGACTCGGTGGGACGCAACTCGACCCCGAATGAAGAGAGGCACTTGACCTGGGGGAATGTTACGTCCACAGTCCGAAGGGCTGACTCGGTGAGACGTACCCCGACCCCGAGCTGAGAAAGACACTTGGACCTGGGGGAATGTTACGTCCCCAGTCCAAAGAGGTAGACTCGGTGGGACGTAACCCGAGCTGAGAAAGGCACTTGGATGGGGGAATGTTACATCCCCAATCCGAAGGGCTGACTCGGTGGGACGTAACCTGACCCCGAATGAAGAGGGGCACTTGGACCTGGAGGAATGTTACGTCCCCAGTTCGAAGGGCTGACTCGGTGGGACGTACCCCAACCCCGAGCTGAGAAAGGCACTTGGACCTGGGGGAATGTTACGTCTCCAGTCCGAAGGGCTGATTCGGTGGGACGTAACCCGACCCCAAATGAAGAGAGGCACTTGGACCTGGGGGAATGTTACGTCTCCAGTCCGAAGGGCTGACTCGGTGGGACGTACTCAACCCCGAGCTGAAACAAACATCGATCTCGGCGATACAAGAGCAGACCCGAGCCGGAAAGAAAACATCTGACCTCAGCGGAACGAATCCAGCCTTGAGTCGATTAACCAAGCGGCCTCGGCGGAATGAATCCAGCCCCGAGCCGATTAATCAAGTGGCCTCGTGACCGGCGTAAACACACACGTATAACGCAAAGCGCACTATCGTTCAAGTAGTATAAAAAATATCGATCCCACGAGGACTTAATTCCTACTGTTGTGTTAATTGTTGAATCTATTTATTTACAAATATCTAATTAAATGGATAAGAGAGATATTGTTTGTTTGATTGTTGAATGGCTTTACTAAATAAATAAATAAATAAAAAGACAAAAGAAAATACTAAAGAAAATACAAAAGACACAAGATCTAGGGTTGTGATTTCTTCCAATACCATTTTAAAGATGGTGATTATTATATAGATGGGTAAAACATTGATTTATTAACCGGAACACGAAATTATGCGAAAGCATCTGTCGATGGTCAGACACAAATACCCAGTGTAACCCAATTGAACCATATTCCTATGTCAACCACATTATCTGGATTCATTAAGATTGAGTTCCAATTATGGCTACCCTCGCCCGACAGGTATATTCCTATCCTGTAAGGAAATCTATTAAAGGGTTATCTATCCTCAAGGAAGATCGTGGGCTATTGAGTTCTAAGGACGTTAAACTTAAAATCTCTATGTCTAGTTCATTTTTAAGTTTACCTAATCATTTTGTTAATGGCCAATTAATAAAAGCATTAAGATTAAGACTCAATAAATAAATCTTTATAATACCCAAACTATAATCTAACCCTTATAAACAGGGGATATTGAAA